>QXTE01000245.1:2110155-2146356 GCA_003942145.1 Platysternon megacephalum | reverse complement strand
CCCCCCCACCCCACACTCAGCAGTGGCACCAGCAGCAGTCCAGGTAGGGAACTCCAACCAGCAGCAGCCCAGGGAGAAAGGAAGAAGGAGCTCCAGCCAGAGAGGAGGAGGGAGGGAGGGAGAGCTCCAGCCACCAAGGCAGGCAGAGGTGACTGAGCACTCCCTGGGTAGTGGGGTGGTCACCCCAGCTCCTGTCTGGAGGAATAAAAGCAGCCTTGGAGAGGGCGGGGGCTGAGAGAAAAAGAAAGGCTGATTGGGGAAGCAGCCTCAGCTGGGCCGCGCCCCAATCAGGCCGCAGCTGGCCCTGTAAAAGGGCTGCTAGGCTGGAGCTAAGTCAGTCTCTTTCTAGCTGTAAAGAGAGACAGGCCTGACTGTTGGAGCTGAACAGGGTACCTGAGTGGAGCAGGGCTGGGGAGCTCTGGCCTGGAAAACCCCCAGGCTGCAGGCCTTGCTAAAGGCCAGAGAAGGTACTGGGGTTACAGAGGGGCAGTCCAAGGGTAGGCAGAAGCAGTAGGTCCAGACCCTCCTTGCTGATAAGTGGCAATTATACTGCAGTCCGCCCCAGTGAGGGGGGGCTAGATGGTGACCGGCAGTAGCCAAGACTGAGGCGAGGTGGGGATAGGGGGTTCCCCAGGGAGGAGACCCAATGAGACTGTGGGGTACTCCAGGGGGCAGAACCCTGAGAGAAGGGGCACTGGGGTCCGGGAGGGACACTGGGGCCAGCGGCAAGGTGAGAGACCGGCCTGCAGAGGGTGCTCCGGAGGATGTTGAGCTAATTCCCTGGATGACCAGCAGGAGGTGCTGCAGCGGTCAGTCATCGCCTCCTACAGGCTGCAACATTCTTGATTATGGATATACCTATCTCATAGAGCTGGAAGGGACCCCGAAAGGTCATCGAGTCCAGCCCCCTGCCTTCACTAGCAGGACCAATTTTTGCCCCAGATCCCTAAGTGGCCCCCTCAAGGATTGAACTCACAACCCTGGGTTTAGCAGGCCAATGCTCAAACCACTGAGCTATCCCTCCCCCCGGGATAATAGTTGAATCTATTAACTCAATAGATTTTGACTTTTCCCTTTTAAGTAGGATTTACAGAAAATAGGAGAAGCCTATTGCATTTAATAGAGTATGCAGGCTGATTATTGAGTTGTTTTCATGTCTTTCAGTGCATAGAAACCATTCAAAAGGGTTGAGAGAAAATCTGTTTACAGCCTTAAAAAATGTTTAACTTTGGTCCAATCTTTTTACAGTGGGCCAGATTCTGCAGTTAAAGTGAGATAAACATAGACTAACTACCCTGAGTTCAATAGAGGGGCTCCAGACTTACACCAGTATGTTTATGTTCTGCTAAAGTATATACAGAAAAACAGCAATTGACAGGTGCCATCAGGTATGTCACTGACTCGTGGAATATAGCAAAAATACTGAGTTAAGTGTAATTTTTGATTAACGTGGAGCAAGTCACAACTCTCTTGTGGGATGAAAATACAGATTGTGATGTAGTNAGGTCTCCGACTCTGGTGACTTCTGCCAGGACCAACCTCCGGCTAGATAGGACTGTGTAGCAGGGTGGTCACCCCCGCTCCTGTCTGGAGAGATAAAAGCAGCCTTGGAGAGGGTGGGGGCTGAGAGAAAAAGAAAGGCTGATTGGGGAAGCAGCCTCAGCTGGGGCCACGCCCCAATCAGGCTGCAGCTGGCCCTATAAAAGGGCTGCTAGGCTGGAGCTAAGTCAGTTTCTTTCTAGCTGTAGAGAGAGACAAGCCTGACTGTTTGGGAGCTGAACAGGGTACCTGAGTGGAGCAGGGCTGGGGAGCTCTGGCCTGGAAAACCCCCAGGCTGCAGGCCTTGCTAAAGGCCATAGAAGGTACTGGGGTTACAGAGGGGTAGCCCAAGGGTAGGCAGAAGCAGCAGGTCCAGACCCTCCTTGCTGATAAGTGGCAATTATACTGCAGTCCGCCCCAGTGAGCGGGGGCTAGATGGTGACCGGCAGTAGCCAAGACTGAGGCGAGGTGGGGATAGGGGGTTCCCCAGGGAGGAGACCCAATGAGACTGTGGGGTACTCCAGGGGGCAGAACCCTGAGAGAAGGGGCACTGGGGTCCGGGAGGGACACTGGGGCCAGCGGCAAGGTGAGAGACCGGCCTGCAGAGGGTGCTCCGGAGGATGTTGAGCTAATTCCCTGGATGACCAGCAGGAGGTGCTGCAGCGGTCAGTCATCGCCTCCTACAGACTGCAACATTCTTGATTAACTCAATAGATTTTGACTTTTCCCTTTTAAATAGGATTTACAGAAAATAGGAGAAGCCTATTGCATTTAATAGAGTATGTGAGACAGGCTGATTATTGAGTTGTTTTCATGTCTTTCAGTGCAAAGAAACCATTCAACAGGGTTGAGAGAATGTGTTTACAGCCTTAAAAATGTTTAACTTTGGTCCAATCTTTTTACAGTGGGCCAGATTCTGCAGTTAGTGATATAAACATAGACTAACTACCCTGAGTTCAATAGAGGGGTTCCAGACTTACACCAGTATGTTTATGTTCTGCTAAAGTATATACAGAAGAACAGCAATTGTCAGGTGCTATCAGGTATTTCACTGACTCGTGGAATATAGCAAAAATACTGAGTTAAGTGTAATTTTGATTAATTAACGTGGAGCAAGTCACAACTCTCTTGTGGGATGAAAATACAGATTGTGATGTAGTTGTGCCACAAATTAACTATATATTTACAAGAGAGTTTAAATATGCTTCAAAATAATGGATAATGTCATGTGATTCCTGTGGTATGACAGAGTTAGGGATTCTATTTTCAGTATTATAAGCACCTCATGATACAGGAGGATGGGGAGTACTTGCTTTAAGAAAAATCCAATTGTCACCATTAAAAGTCAGTCACCATGCTGTTGAGACTACTATACAAAGCTACTTGGATGCATAACATAGCCTTCTTTAGAGTCAGGGAATCAGAGAGCTGTTAACTAAGATCCAAATCCTACAAAAATGTATGCACATGCTTAACTTTATGCACGTAAATTGTTTCATTGGTCTTAATGGCATGCAAGAATGAACTGGATACTGTGTACTTCTGCCCTCTACTGGATGGAGTCAGAACTTCTCAATTGGGTGTAAAAGGCCCTACCCTAGCAATCCATGGAGATTTCCTTTAGCTCCTCGGCCTTTGGAGTGAGAAAATATGAACTCCGTACTTGTTAAAGTGCCAAATGACTACAGTACACAGTATAGTGATAACTTGGAAGTTCCTGAATGGCCAGTGATCTCATTACATTACTATTTAACTTGAAATGAAAATGAGTAACAAGTCCCGGGGCAAAATATCTCCTGGGCCTCTCAAAAATTGTAGCTTGTAAAAGGCCAGGACAGGGCTGGAATAGGTGTTCAGTCACTGGTGCAACTACCACACTTATTTCATTAACCTCAAACAACTTCTTTACAGAGCTCCTACCATGTCAAACCATCACTAGAAAAACTACCAGATGAGCCAAACATTGCTTTAGCCTTTTCCCCTTTGGAAAATATCAGAGTCCCTGGGCTCCAATATAAGGAGCTTATCTCAGCAGTATATAAAGTACTAATCTCATCAAAGGATGTTATGGCAGCCAAGGCAAGGGCTGGGAGAGGATTGAGGGAGTGAGTCAGTGAAACACAGATGCAGAGGCCTGTGCAAGAACAATAATACATCTTCAGTTGCTCTACAGGAAGCAAAGGTTAGAATCAGGGCTAGCTGTTCTATTTCTCTAGCCCCCAAAATAGGATTTTGCAGCACCTACAATTCTTTTGCTCTCAAAGGTGAAGTAGTAGTAGTTGGTGGAAGGCACTGTAGTGTGGATGGGGTGGGATCTAGTAAGACTATTTAAACATTTGGGAAAGATTTATGCTTGGTCTTTCCAATCTAAAGTCTGTTTAATACCAATCACTGCTGTTATGTTACTGGTCAACTCACCAACAATGAGGTCCTACCTCAAAGCCCTAAAAATAGCATTAACCTAGCATGGAGGTGCCTAGTTAACAGCTGGATTAAAAAAACCTCTCCCACCCCTTCTTCAACCAGTCCTCACATTTTTCCCCCTGTCTCTCTCAAAAACCACTTGGTTGGAAATACTAGGTTAGATAAGACATTCCGCTAAGGATATGCTGGAGATTTAGAATCCTATCACATCTAAGATGTTTCTGAGAAGGACGTTCAAAACGGCACAGGAAAGATTGCTATGTCAGGCCAGACTTGTGGCAAGATTCAGCCCAGAATGTATAGCAGTGGAGATCCTGGCTGTGGGCCTTAGGGGTGGAAAGCTCTTCAAGAGAAAAGTTGCAGTGATGGAAAGCAGCTGCAATCTTCCACTGACTTCAGGGTGGCATGATCTGATTCAGTACATCTTATATACAACCTCTACTGACAAGAAGTCTGTGGAGCCTCAGTCATAACATGAAGCTACTCCTGCAGGCAGAAACCCCTGAGGGAGACAGCAATGACATCAACTGCCATGGCTCAGAAATGATGAATCCCTCTGATGGGTTGGCCCCCACCCTTCCTGGATGCCTACTGATGTGCTGGGGTCCCACTGAGCCCACCTGCACCACCAGCCTGGGTTCCCCTTACTCTGTGCTGCTGTGACAGGCTCTCAAGCCCCCTTCCAGCACACACACAGGTAGGGAGACACAGCTGTAGACTCTCACAGAGTCTGTGATCAGCTCTCTGTGGAAAGACTCAGCTCAGGGATTGCCCAGTACTCAAGTGCACACTCCCTCTGGAGAGTAAACCCAAAATGATATTGTCTTGCGCTGTACAGAGATCTATATAGCATAAGTTCATGAAATTCACCCCTCCCTCAATGTGGAGGAAGATATGCCCCCCAGTTATGAATTGCACAAACTGGGTTTTAGAATAAACAAAAAACAAGTTTATTAACTACAAAAGGTAAATTAAGTGATTATAAGGGATAGAAAACAGAACAAAGCAGATTATTGAGCAAATAAAACAACACGCAAACTAGGCTTAATACATTAAAGAAATTGGCTACAAATAGTAATTTCTCACCCTAAATGTTGTTTTTTTTGCAGGCTGCAGAGTTTCTTGAAGGTAAACTGCACTGTTTTCAGCTTAAATCTCCAGGTATCCCCTTCACAGGCTGACTTTTCTTGCCTGGGCTCAACCCCTGCCTCCCCCAGCTTAGTTCCTTTGTTTCTTCAGGTGTTTCCAGCAGTCTTCCTTGTTGGGTGGGGAGGCAGTGCAGAAGAGCCTAGATTAACTCACTTCCCAGCCTTAAATAGGATTTGCAAATGGTGGGAATCCTTTGTTTCCCAGTTTGACCCCCACTCCCTCTTAATGGAAAAACACTAGACATCCAGGATGGGGTCTAGTACCAGGGCCGGCTGTACTGTTTTTGCCGCCCCAAGCAGCGCGCCGAATTGCCACCGCGGACGGCGGGGGCAGTCCGTGTGCCGTTAGGGCGGCACGCGTGTTTCTGCAGCGGCAGCAATTCGGCGGCAGCTTCTGTCTTCAGCCAGAAGACAGAAGCCACTGAATTGCCGCCGCAGGCAGCTGAACATAGAAGCTGCCGCCGAATTGCCGCCACCGCGGAAACACGCGTGCTGCCCTAATGGCACATGGACTGCCCCCGCCGTCTGCGGTGGCAATTCGGCGCGCTGCTTGGGGTGGCAAAAACACACGGACTGCCGCCCCTTGCAGATTGCCGCCCCAAGCACCTGCTTGGAATGCTGGTGCCTGGAGCCGGCCCTGTCTAGTACTAGGTGACAGGCTCACCTGACCCTGCAGTGTCAAAGCAGCATCCCGGTAAACTTCTCAGGAAGGAGGAAGATTAGTATCTTCAAAGTCCTATTGTCCTTCCTAATGGCCCATCCAGGCTGTTTGCATACTGTCTGGAGGGCGTTCACCAGGTGAAAACACAGTTGTAATTGTTACATAGTCACTATTTCTAACTTCAGATACAGAAATGATACATGCATACAAATTGGATAATCACAGTCAGTAAATTATAACCTTTACAATGATACCTCACATGACCCATCTTGCACAGAACATATGCTTATGATATGAATATGGCATAACTAAGATATCTCTATGAAGAATATGTAGCATAGGGTCACACCTTCCTGCAGCACAGAGGCTCGGAATGGCACAGAAAGGGGTTAGTCACACCTCTTTGTGCCAGCTTCAGTGAATCTAGCCCTTAGTCTGGGAAGTCTCACAGGCTAACATAGTGCAGACAGAGCCGTCCCTTGGGTAGTGCGAATCGGGTCGACTGACCTGGGCCCCGCGCTTTGATAAAATCAGGACTGTCCCAATATTTATCCCTTGGTCCCGTGTCCTGACTGATGTATGATTGAGATGCCATTTATCATGATATTCAGGTGACGAGGTGGGCAGGGAGGTGAGCCGGGAGGTGAGTGGGCAAGCAGGGTGAGGAGTCGAATGGGAAGGCAAGTGGCAGGCAGGAGCGGGGTTAGGAGGCACCCCTCTAGGGACGGCCCTGAGCACAGAATATGCTTTTATTCAAAATGTGGGACTCGTATCACTGCTGCAAAAGACCCAGATTTACAGAGGTATTTAGGCATCTAAAAAGGCAAGCAGATACCTAGTGGGATTTTCAAAAGTGCTTAGGTGGCCTTCATAAAACTTAGCCCAAGTGACTAATGAGGATGTGGCACACCAGGCAGGTATAAAGGAGGTTTTTTTTTGGGGGGGGGGGGGGGGGGGGGGGGGGGGNCAGGTCCAGCATCAAGGGGTTATATACTCTCCTTTATCAATAGCTTTGGCTTCTAGGCCTGCTTCTGTTATGAGGAACTCTTTTTGCAATGACAGCTGACACAAGCAACCCTGTTTCTGCTTTCACACGCCATCCTCTAAGACCATCAATATCAACGCCACATTAAGATACCTTTTAACTCTCAGTAGTAGCTTGGGTTCCTCCTGTAGAGCATATAGTTGACCTTTTAAATATTTACCCTCTCCAAAATTCACTCTGCAAACATCCATAAAATTACAGGACTCTGACTATCTATCCCAATATGCACCTTGTCTCAGGCCTGCATGTTTCAGGATTGTTCCAGGTCACATCAAAACAAGAGAGGGGGGAGGATCTTGAAGCCCGAGCATCTACATTGCTATTTTAGCCCCACAGCCCAAGCCCCACAAGCCAAAGTCAATGGACCTGGGCTCTGAGACTCGGTGCCACAGGTTTTTCTTTGCAGGGTAGACACATTCAATGGCACCCGTCCATTCCTATTCATTGTATCAGAGCTGAGGTGCCTCTCTCAGGCTTTGTGAGTTGCAGTGATCTTTTGGGTGCCTAAAAGTTAAGTGTTGTAATACTAAGCGTCACAGTGCATAACTCCTTTTGTGCATCCAGGACTCAGTGACTTGCCCAAGGTCACACAGGAAGTCTGTGGCAGAAGGAGGAATTAAATCCAGGTCTTCTGAATCCTAGGCCAGTGCCCTAACCCCAGAACAGTTTTTCCTGACTATGAAGGAGAAGGCTAAACGTAAAAAAAAACCCAAACCCTGGAGTCATAAATTTTGCTAAATATACCTTCAGAAAGATTTAACCATATTAGAGGGTGGGCTATAAAATGTCTGATGGATTTTAACATGAGCAGGTTGATAGTGGTACATATTGTATAATATATTCCTAGTTAAACGTGTCCTATTTAGTGTGCCTTACTTCTGTAAAAATACAAAAAGATTGGAGACAATCTGAAGGAGAGCAACTTAACTGATTCAAAATAGAGCTCATTGAAAAGCTTGGTGTTTTTTCCCCTTACATTTTGAACAAAAAAATTTCATGCAAAATTTTTTTAGTTTTTCATGGGAAAACGTTGACTAGTTTCTGCAACTGCACCATAAAATTAGATGATTGTTTCAAATCAATGCAGAGGATTTTTAATCACACACCTTCCATTAAAATAAGACAGAAGATGTGTTTAAATTCACTTTACTGCTTGGAAATTGTCAACCATTAATTTTATTTCCATGTGAACTTTCAACCTCATAAGAGTACCAGAGTCTACACAGCTCTTATCTATCTCCAATGGATCCCTTATAATGAGTGGATTAAATAAAAACAGATGCTAGAAAGGAGAGGATGGAGCTCTGCGGGTATTTTTAATCCAATCTAGTGGCTGTTGCAAAATTAAGAAACTCTGGTAACTGTAGGCAAACAACATGAATCTGTCACCAATTGAATATATTATTGGTTTGATATAACTTAGATCAGGATATTAATTCTGCCCTAAAGATACACCCATTTTATATTCTTCCTTTAGAACTCTACATAGCAATGAAATCTGAGTGGTGAAACATACAGGCACTGGAACAGGATAAATGAACGCATATGACACCCTTACTCACTTGATTAATACCATTGGAGACAATAGGTCTACTCACATGAGTAAGGATTACACTCATGTACATGTGTGTCCAAAGTCTGGGAAATACTGCACATGATAGGGAAGACTGAAGTTATAACTTAGGCTACGACTATATTATGGAGGTCACAGAAGTTACAGAATCTGTGACTTCATTGACCTCTATTTTCTGCCCCAAGCCTGCCCTGCCCCCACAGTTCCTAGCCCCCGCCCTGGTGGGGGGACCCTGTAGCTGCCCAGCTGTGGCAGGCAGCAGGGGGCTGGCAGACCCCACAGCTTCCCAGCCATGGCAGGTGGTGGCAGGCCCCCCTGCAGCTGCCCAGGGGCAAGGGGACCCTGCAGCAGCCCAGCCCCACAGGTAGGGGGACCCTGGAGCTCCTACGTACTGCAGCAGTGGTGGAGCCGGGAGCCCCAGTAGCAGTGGATGCTGAACCCGCCTACCACTTGTCAGGGATACGTGTAGTGAAAGTCAGGGACAGGTCACGGTCTTCCATGCATTTTTGTTTATTGCCCGTGACCTGTACCTGACTTTTACTAAAAATATCCGTGACAAAAACTTAGCCTTAGTTATGAGTATATAAATAAACCCACTCTTGTCTCCCATGCAAAGCCCTAATAAACAGGTTTTGTGCTGGGACCAGAGATAAACAAGTCATGATTATGTTGGTTCACTGGCAATTCAAAAGAAAAAGGAAAAAAAAGAAAATGCTTTGGGTCAAATGAAACATTTTGTTTTGATTGAACAGTTCTTAACACTTTTGATTTTCTAAACATAAAATTAAAGGAAATTTTGAAACACAAAGTTGTTTCAAACAAAAAAAGTTTAGATTTGTCAGAATTTAGGTTGGGCAGGGGGAGGTTGATTGAAACTATTAGGTGAAATCAACACAAATTCAGTAAAAGTTTTGGTGTCACTACATCTGTATTTTTCACCCAAAAGAGTTTCAGCTGAAAAAGTTTGTCCAGCTGTGGCAGAGACATCTTCAAGAGAAAGAATCCTCTTAGAAATCCCAAGCAAAAGCATGGAGCAGCCATACAGCCACAAGAAACATGCTACTACCGCTTCAGTGCTGTTGTAGCAGCTATGTCCTGTTACATATCACTGACTGTATCATGGTTTGTAGATCCATGAAGTTTACAGACCCAATGGACACAATCCCAAAAACTACCCCCAGCCTGACTCTATCCTTACCCTGCCAAAAAAGGGCACATGTGGACAACTGTTCCCCAGCATGCAAGTAGTATATGATCTGTCTGTGGGTCCCTTACCTTGCACCCATTTCAACAAAACAGCAGCAATTCCAATTATTTCAGCACCTTGTGCACTCATGCAGGAGCCAACAGGATTTACTCATTAATCTGAAGGTGCCATTCATCAATGACATGAAAAGGACAGCTCCCCTTGCAACCATCTCCCCTTGCCATTTGCTTGTCATTCTGCCCTTGAACTTTCAGAAGCTAAGAGGGCCCGTCCGTTATGTACTGGAGATTGGTTTCTTGCAGCATATGATGCTTCCACTGGATTTTATTGTATGTTTGGTACATTTTGTTCTGTTCCTTTTGTTGTTCAGTGTCACAAAAACTGTTGTTTAAGTTTATAATACAAATGCATTTAAAAAGTAATATTAATGTATCTGTATTTTAATGCCCTGATCCTGCAGAGACTTGCACAGGTGCTTAACTTTTCATACTCTGAGGAGACCCATTGGATTTCCACTGGATTACTCGCAGTGTGTAAAGTTAAACACCTGTGCAGCTCTTTGCAGGATTGAGAGAAGGACTAGATGCTTTGGAGCAGATTAGTGCATTTACAGGGCTGTAACTCTGGAGTTACGCTACTGAAGTCAATGAAATCAGAATCTGCTCATTTATCCATTAGGCTACATAGTTTTAATTAATACGCATGGAAAGTTTACCTGTATTATTGTGATCACCAGAGAACTCTACTATTGCTCAGTGATGTAAATCTAATAGGAACCTATGATTAATGACCAGAGAGAATATTATTAATGACAACTTTTAAAATTCTTTATGGATCATATGAAATGCAAGTAAGTTAATTAGCTTGTTCACATTAAAATCTGCATGCATGCAACATTCCATTACAATTAGGTTGAACACCATGCAAAATCTCTTATTAAAATACAAAGGTTTAGATATTTGCATAAGTGTGAGGAAATACAGTTAGGCTTTCCATTTTGCATTCTGTCCCCTTGCTAGTATGCACTGGTGGTGGTGGTGGTGTTTTTTACATGATCACACCACATAGGTGTGATAATCCCAAATGCTATAGATCTGCCTCCATGGTTATAGAAGAAGGTGGAATTCGAACACCAATTAATAGCATTAAATTTAAGCTATTTACACTCTTACTAAAGAAATGGTATTAAAATTCAGTTTCGACGCATATTAAGGGGAGTCATACAAAATATGGATTCGATTCTCCATTGCATAAATAACTTAAATGAATAATTTTCAACCTTTGGGTGGTATGTGAACTATTCACTGCAAAGGGATATTATTTCAGTCATCCACTCAGGAGCAAACACTTGGTAAGAGGTGCATGACAAACAGCAAATAAAAAAGATATTTGTGGCACTTTCAAGATTTTTGGCATACCAGGGGTAGCCTGAATATTTGTGAATACTGATTCATAGATTTTAAGGCCAGAAGGGACCATTATGATAAACTAATCTGACATTCTGCAGAAAACAGGCCATAGAATTTCATCCAGTAATTCCTGCATCAAGCCCATATCTTACTTGAGCTAGAGCGGGTCTTCTAGAAAGCTATATTGAATAGTATGATCATGCTGAATGGTACGACCTACAAATAGCAGTAGATCAAAATGGAATAATTCCCAGTATTCACTACTGTTAGTGAATCTTTTGTTCTTCAGTATTCAGCCGGTTATAGGTGAAACTAACTTTGAATTTACTGTCATTTGTGTGATCAAAGTCTCAAACCTGTACATTTAATTTTGAGGTCTTTTTTAAAAAACAAACCTAGAATAATAGTAATAAAAATCAATAACCACAGCTACAGAAGGAGTTCCATAAGGGATGAAATAGCTGCTGCAATCTGGTGCAATAGATGTACGCACATATTACTAATGCCCTTTGTCCTTATATCACCCTAAGAAGTGCTGACAGGACCCAGCCTTAGTTTACAAGCCCATAGTTGGATGGCTGCAGGATATAGGGGCTTTTTTCTTATGTCATTCAAAGGCCTCAGGAGGAAGATAACATAAGAACGGCCATACGGGGTTAGACCAAAGGTCCATCTAGCCCAGTATCCTGTCTTCTGACAGTGGCCAATGCCAGGTGCCCCAGAGGGAATGAACAGAACAGGTAATCATCAAGTGATCCATCCCGTCGCCCATTCCCAGCTTCTGGCAAAGAGAGGTTAGGGACACCATCCCTGTCCACCTTGGCTCAGAAATGAAATGTAAGTGTCTGATACTACAGAGAAGAATACCACTAGCAGGGGTGTCATTTTCTATGGGGCAAAGGGGGCAGTTGCCCCACCCAGACTTTTCACAGGTCTATATGCTCCACTTCTTGCATACCCTCCACCTGCACCCCTTGACTTTGCAGGATATAATGTTCTATGTGCTGAGACAACTTTGTCCTGCCAGAATTTTTCTGAAATGACACCCCTGACAACTATATCCTCCAGAGTAGGCCTCAAGGGCCAAATTCTGCCCTGAGTTACACCCTGTGCTACTTCACTGAAGTCAGTGGGGTTGCACAAGTTGTAAGTCAATATAAAACATGCACCATTCTCGCTCCTGCTTATCCCCCACATACGAAATCATTCAAAACAAAATCTTGGGGTCAGGCTCTCAGCTGGCGTACATTGGCATAGCTCTGTCAATCTTAATGGAGCGACATTGATTTACACCAGTTGAGGGTCTGGCCTCTAATTTAAAAAACAAAACAAAAAGACATACGGTATAGCAATCATTATTATTAACAAGCAACAAGCCTGGAACACCAGGAAGCAAGCCCAGACTTGCTTAGTGGTAAAAACTAGACAAGATCAAGCTTATTGAGAGTGAGAAGCTCATTCACCATTCCTCCAGGGGCAAGGTACTGTAACTCCAATAATGTATTCCTCCCATGAGGCACGGGCACATCTGAAGTATGTCAGATTGCTGAGGCTGTCATGTCATCCGTTTCAAATGTTTACAGGCTAGTGGGGCTATTGAACAGTGATTGCCAGGAGGAAGGGGTTCTAAACTATTTATGATGAAGTCCATTGAAGTGCATAGGGCATTTGTCAGGCCCTCAGCACCCTCCTACAGCTTTAATATGGTGCTGAAGGCTTTGTGCTAGTCCTCTGCAATGGAGTAAATTTCACCTTTAGAGACTATATAGACTTCCCTTGGGATACTTCCCAAGGTGCCCTTCTGCTCCCAAGCCACTTGTGGCTCTTAGAGGTTGTGAGATATCTATCTACCTAATCCAATCTCTCTGGCCTTCATCACCATAATGTCATAGGGTATGTCTACACTGCATTAAGACACCCATGGCTGGCCTGTGTCCCCTGACTTGTACTCGCAGGGGTCAAGCTGTGAGGCTATAAAATTGCAGTGTAGATGTTTGGGCTTGGGCTGGAGCCTGGGCTGTGGGACTGCGGGCTCCAGCCTGACCCTGAACGTCTACACTGCAATTTTATAGCCCCACAGCCTGAGCCCCATGAGCCTGAGTCAGGTGACGAGGGCCAGTCGTGGATGTTTTACTGCAGTGTAGACATACCTTAAGGCAGTGTTTCCCAAACTTGGGACGCCGCTTGTGTAGGGAAAGCCCCTGGCGGNCTGGCCGCCGCTTCCCACAGCCCCCATTGGCCTGGAGCAGCGAACCGCGGCCAGTGGGAACCGCGATCGGCTGGACCTGCGGACGGGGCAGGTAAACAAACTGGCCTGGCCTGCCAGGGGCTTTCCCTACACAAGCGGCGTCCCAAGTTTGGGAAACACTGCCTTAAGGGCTTCACAATCACTACAAAAGTTCCATGAGAGTTTTGGGTACACACAGAATGCAGGATGGGATCCAGGATGCTCCTTCCATCCACAAAAGGGTAGCATTTAAACAACCAGACCTGCAAACATTCAGATCACGTTTCAGAAATGAACAAAACAAATGTAATACATGTGTTCTTTTAAAATGTCCCCACCTTTGTCAGAGATTGTCCCACCAGGATCCATGCATGAAGGGACCCTCCACTCACAGATTACCTCCAGAAGGGGCAGTGCTTCCTCCCTGGTGCTGTCCCTGGATCCCTGCCAGCATGCAGATCCCCAGAATATGGTACAGGGAAGTCTTGGAGCTGGTGTACAAGCAGATATCCTTACATAGTTGGATGCTACTTTGAGTGGATCTCTTGCAATCTATGTTGATCTCAGGTATTCATAGAGCTTGCGGGGGCAGAACCCCCTGCTCATTCCCTAGTGGAGGAAGGTGGGAAGAAAATTTCCATCTCCTCCCTCACTTATGGAACAAACTGAGGAAAATGCCCAGTATCCCCCACAGTGAGACAAAAAGCTAACCTCAGTTACCCTCATAACTAGGGAGTGACTCCATTAACTACAAGGAATCATAGAAGATTAGGGTTGGAAGAGACCTCAGGAGGTCATCTAGTCCAACTCCCTGCTCAAAGCAGAACCAACCCCAACTAAATCATCCCAGCCAGGGCTTTGTCAAGCCGGGCCTTAAAAACCTTTAAGGATGGAGATATTCTACCACCTCCCTAAGTAACCCATTCTAGTGTTTCACTGAAGGAGCTGATCTTAATGGAATTAATCTGAATTTGCACTGTTGTGGCCACTATTAGAGTCTGGTCCTTATCACAGAGTAGGTATGATATAATGAATGATATGGTAAACGCTCCATGCATAACTGCCTTGAAACAAGACTGTAAAAAGGCTCTGGAGAGTATATTGGAAAGTACAAATCTCCATTAGTCCCTCTCACTTTCCAAGAGCAATACTAAGTAGATGCCTCTATACCACAGTGATTAGTGCCACAAACAGATGTATTGGTGACCTATTAGATCTTTTCTAATATCTGTGACTCTCAGTCATAGCTCTTTTTTAAGCAAAATAAGGAAGTGCCTGGTTTTAACTTATGCTACAAAGGCTCCATAATCCATGGATCTGTTTTATTGATGGGCTCAAGGTACAAAATCTAGATTTGGATCCAGATTTAAAGCACCCTGAAGTTCAGAGGTATTTGGATCTGAGGTTCTGATATGGGCTCATCTTTAGTTTTATATGTTTTATATTTTATATTTATTTATAGGTTTGGATTTCAAACACGCCCAAAGTTCCTGGGCATTCAGATTCCAAACATGACTGAAGTTCATGTGCCTTCAAATCTGGAATTCTGATTTGGGACACTCTCCATAGTGTGTTTTTTGCACATCATTATAATAGTGAATATTTGGGTGACTTCTTGCACTTGATCGTTTCCTGTGTATTTTTTTTTATCCAACATCATCGGAAAAAAGGAAGACACTCATTTTCTTCATCTTCTTGTGTATGCTGAAACCAATATAAAAATAAACTGATCAAATTGCAAATTGGGAACACAGGATTAATTTATATGATAATCAATACTGTGTGTCCATGTGCAATGGTAGTTCCACTTTGCACTGAGGTACAGATATACAGGAGTTGACAGTTCTCACAGTCCTGTGGGACTTATGCCTCCTTTCCCAGGGATTCAGTTCTTCTCATTATGAACTATATACTCATGGACATGTCTGATACAAGATCTGGTCTTCTATTGTGCTGAATGTTTTTCAAAGCACTGTGCACCTCCAACTCCCATTGACTTCCATGGGAATTGAAGGTGCTCAGAAGCTCACAGTATCTGGCCCATCCTCAGTATGCATGTGGTATTCTAATTTCACTCCATCTGTGGAGCAGATGGCAGACTACCAGATGCTTGTTGTGAACTAAAATCACAAACCACATCCTTAGCTACTTGTCATCAGAATGACAGGAAACCTCCTGTGAGCGTGCATGTGCTGGATGGATTCCCTGATCATTTTTCAATGCACTTTGTACAGGATATAGAAGTTCAAACACATACAACTGAGGATGTATCCAAAGATCTACCATTTCTTTATCTCATCTTAAGAAGTGGCGCAACAATACAATTGGGTTTCCCTCAGATACTCCCTCTCATATACTTCATGTATTATGTGAGGGAAGAAGACATTGAAACCTGATCTTTTACCCATGATTTTGGACCCTTTGTTAGGTAGTTATACATTTTAAATATATAGAACCTTATCCAGCTCCTGTTTAAGTCAATGGGATCCCTTCCATTAACTTATATGGCAATTGGTCTGACCCATAGCACGTTAATTGCAAACAGAACTGTACCAAGGGTAAAGTATGCCTTACAGGTCATGAGGGAATAGGTCAAGAGTGACGAGCCTCAGCTCTGTATCATCTAGAATAAAATCCTAATTTAATCAGTTGGAATACAGTAGCTGAAACACATGCTGGACCTTAGAGAGATCCAGGATGGACGTCTTCAGCACTAGAATGGACAACATGGAATAGCTACACCGTGATTTGGAGATACTCTAATTTCATCAACCTAAGAACCTGCTCATTTGAGCAAGGACATTTTTTTTATTGTAGATGACTGAAGATTTTGAAGACAGAACTATAAGTCAAATATTAGAGTAACTGGTGTGTCAGAGCTGGAAAGGGAGATACTTATTTTGCCCAGAAGCAAGAATCCCTTCTTATTGATGTTGAAAGAACCCAGAGAGCTTTCAGACCTAGAGCAAAGGAACCTAAATCTTGTAGCCTGCAAGATTTGCTTTCAGGGTTAAGAGGAAAGACATTTCTTAAACACTCTTCAAAATTTGGATCTCAGCATGAATTCAGAATCAGAAAATCCCAAGGGAAGTCCTAGAAGCCCCTGAGGGAAAAAAAAAAAAAAAAAAAAAAGAGATACACATAATCATGCTTAGCTGTCTACATCTTTGTTTCTCTGCTTAGGAAGAGCTCCTTTCAATTCATCAAGATGATGTTTTTTCCCCTCAGATTTCTCTTTGAAGCAATCTCCTCTTTTCCCCAGAAAAATAAAGGTTGTATACACAAGCTCCCATCCCGTGACAATTGTGACTTTTACTCAGGAATATTTGGATATTTTGTGGTGTTAAGGACAAGTCATTTCTTTACTTATTTATTTGTAACATTGCTCTGAGGTTGCTATTATTATCAGTTTGTTTTACTGTAGCATCTAGACATCCCAAGTGACCCAACACTCCCCATCCTGAAAAGTTTACAGTCTAAATAGACAAGACAGACAATGGGTGGAGAAATGAAAGTACTGTATTGTGATTACTGAGGCATATAGACTTTAAATAACTTAATGTCAAACAAAGAATCTGTGGCAGAAATCGGAACCAAACCCAGATCTCCTGAACATACATTTCATGGGAAAGGACAGTCTTCAGACGCTGTCGTTATTTAAAAATAGCAATGGTTTTCAAGTAAAAAAATTAGAACATTGTATCAGTAGTTCAAGAAAACCAAAGTGTAGAATTACTTAATTGTAGTTGCAACATCAACCTTAGCTTTGACCCTTTGGTCTGGTTTGTCTTTCCTTTACCAGTAGGAAAACCTTAGTAGCTGTGATTAAAATAAAAAAGGCACCTAAGTCTTTCTTGTTGTGTATATAATTTTAATCAAAAATACGACTTTCTTCAGCTAAAACCTATAGCCACCCTGTGAGGCTCTGGATGGGATCATTTGAGCTTCTAAGAACCTGCAAATTACCATTGACTTCAGGGCCACCTGGGCTTTTATTTACACACTCTTACAGCTTATCCATACTCCATGCCATGTAAAGTGCACCAAATGAGACTCCCTTAAATGGACACCCACTTAAATGGAAAAGCAGACTCCCAAACCCATACTTACACACACTTGCCAACATATGAATTACATATCTTTACACATCATTTTTGAATTTGGCCACTTCTATCAAATGCTTCATTACAACCCAGATCTGCTGCATTCCCTTCATCCAAGAAAGCTTCAGTACCACAAATGTTTACACATGTATTTAACCTTCAGCACATGAGTAGTCCCACTGGTGTGAATATGAATATTCACACAATTAAAAAGTATTTGCAGGACCAGGGACTCCTCACCTTTGTCTGGAATGCTTATTAATTATTAATTATTATTATTATTATTAACTACAGTTTATTGCTGACCCTTCCATTATCCTCTGATTTTCACAGATTTTTCTCCTCTCTCTGAAATTTAGAATTGCCAGAATCACCTTTTTTATCTTTTCTTTTTCTCTGAGGCAAAAACGTCTTCTGTGTTTCAGGTAGAGTTTCAAATGTTCTGAATATACATTAAATGAATCCAGGGGTGATGGGATTAAACAAAGACTAATGCTTCTCATCCCTCAGCACAATCCCTTCATATTAAATACACTGGATTTAGCAAACTGTTATGGAAAGCATTATTCTGAAATGGAATAGCCTCAGCCAATCAGAGTGCAGAGGTGCTGAGGAATAGTTACTGACTCAGTTAAGCAAGGTTTTTAACAACATACCTAATTTTAAGCATTAGAGGTGGATGAGGTAACATCTTTTATTGGACCAACTTCTGTTGGTGAGAGAGACAAGCTTTCAAGCTTACACAGAGCTCTTTTTTAAGCATATGAGTAGTCCCCTTGATTCATTGGGATGACTCGTGCTTAAAGTTGGACATGTGCTCAAGTATCTTGCTGAATCCAGGCCTCAAATCTAAATTTGGCTCTCTGGCAGGGCATTTCCAGAGCAAAGTCTTTGCTCCTGCTCTAGCTCAAGTCATCTGATTGCCAGTTAACTTGAGTGCTAGTCTGGACACTCCACAAATGTTTATGACCCGGAACAATATTTTTTGGAGTATTTAAACCATCATTTACAAATATATTAGCTCATTTGGATTAACAGGCAATGAATTAACTTGAGTTAAAATAGAAGCAAAAACTGTACCATAGATACAGTTTATCTACATATCTCTAACTCCCTGCACTCAGAATAGATTCTACCCGTAGAACTCCTCATTCAAATGGCCGCAGTCAATGAGTCCCATCAATTTCTCATCTCTTCCCCCCTCTCCCCCGTGACAGTCCATCCATCCTCTGACACCCTCCTCCTTAAAATTTGCTAAAAAGCTTTGCCCTACTGCTAGCTTCATGGCAATTAAATGACCCTTTAAAAATACAAAGAAATTTGAACCATAGAATTTAGAGATGAAAATGACCTCGTAGTCAGTCTGTCTCTGGGGCCAATGCAGAACTCTTCTCTACCATATGTTTACTGGTGTTTTGCCCAATCTAGTTCTAAGTGTGCAAATACCACTTCCCCTGAAAGGAACATTCCATGCCTAATACATTTCATAGTCATGTAAATGCTCAGTGTTCATAGACTAAATAACAGAGCAATGTTGCCTAGTGGGTAGAGCACTGGACTGGGACACAGGAGACCAGGATTCTATTCCCAACTCTTTCACTGACTTACTAGGTGACCTTGGGCAAGTCACACTGCCTCTTGCTGCCTCAGTTTCCCCATTTATAAAATGGGAAAAAGGATACTGCTCTCCTTTGTAAAACAACTGATAAAAAGCAGTAGGTATTGTTATTAAGGTCAGGGAATCCAATCAACATGCCCAGTAGATAGAATCATTGATGCAAAAGGGCCCTGTGCACTACTGGTTGTTTTATGGAATGGGAGGAATGAAGTGGAGCGATGGGACAGAAGGTGAATTCTATTTTGCAACAAGACTCTGTTCTAGGATGCTGGATGAAGGACAACAGAGAATTTAGTCTTAAATAAATAGAGATGAGGGGTATTCTTGCATTAGTCATAACATATAAAAATAGTTGGAACAAAATGACATGTGAGCCTCATGTTAAATCCATTTAAGCTTAATACTCTGAACTGAATACATTGTTCTAAAGAACAGCTCAACCTTAAGGAACAGCTCCTCACATAATGCTGCTAACATCTCTGTCGCCTTGATTTAGGCCATTTAAGTGTCAGTCAGGCAAGTTAACAATGCCTAGGGGGAAATTTCCCCATGAACCAAAATCTTTGGAAAATAATATAAGTTTTGCAGTGCCTTGTGACTATGTGTAACTTTCCTATGCAAGAGGATTTCTCCTTTATTTCCACATTCCTTGTGCTCTTTGACCCACCTGTGTTACGTTTCTCCATACAAAAAGGGCAGCTGTTTATTTTCAGTCTAAAAGAAAGAACAAAAGTAAAGTCTCCACGAGAACCCAGTGCGTGCATCTCTTCAGAAAACAAAAAAGGCTGCTGTCTCTACATGCAGGTAGCATTCTTTGAAATTTACCATTGTAGATCACAAAACCAAAAGGTGTTACAGTACTTGAATTACATACACCACATCACACAGAAGCGGACTATCCTCTTGAGTGGCAGAAAATTGATTAGGTGGGAGACTCTGGATTTCAAAGAATATAAGATGAGTGAAAGCACTGCATTTGTGTTTGACAAAACTGAACTTGTGTGGGGGTGTAAATCCCTACAGAATAAAATCTTCAGCGGTAATGATTTGGAATCTTCTAAGATCATGAGCAGCATAAGGATACGCAATGTTGAATCCATATAAAAGTCACCTTTGCAGTAACAAACACTTTGGTACATGCATGCGTTTTGGAAAGATATTATGTATGGCCCATCACTTGCTCCTCTGACCTGTCATCTTATGGCTGTGTGGCCTGTATTCCATTTGATCCAGGTGTACATTTCTTGCTGATGTAGTGAGTTCTTCCCATCTGGAAGACAATTTGAGCCCGGTCCAAGGGGCTCAAAGGCACCTTTGAGGTTCAAAGCTCCGAAGACAGGTAAACACATTTATAGCCTAACTTCCCAAGGGTCCAGCACGAGTTATTCCCACATTTGCAGCTTTCTGTAAAGTTATCATCTGTCCTAACCTGTTAATAAAATAAACTGGAAAGGGAATTTTTGCAAGATTGTTTTAGCATTTTTAACCTTTTTTTTTGGGAGGGGGGGCTTGAAACACACCAGTAAACTTGTGGATTACCTAACACATGGGAAATTGTTTTAAACATTTTTTTTCTGTACATACACTATTTTTACAAAGCATGTGTTCTGCTCCTATTAAAATCAATTACAGTTTGTCCATTACCTTCAGTGGGAACAGGATTGGGTCTTCCAATTTTAAGCTGTTTGGCTTTAGAACTATTCTAATCTCTTTTTTTACACCATGCAGCACACTGACTGGGATTAGCAATTGTTAATAAGTAATTATAATAAATAATAATCACGCTGTTAGTAATTGTGCAATATGTTGTCTTAAAAGGGAACACTTCAGCAATACTGAAAACTATATAAGGCAAGATGGATCCCAGTGGAGCAAATGTATCTGTACCCATAAACTATACAAAGCTTGTCTATACAAATACTTAGTACATGTAAATCTACCCCACACTAGCCTGCTGCACACTCAGGATCCACATGGACTTAGCTGACATGCACTAAAAAGTTCCATAGTGCACTTTGATCTACCCCCCTTTGAAATGGGACCAGCAGCAGGCTAGTGCAAGATAGATTTACACCTCTGTTTACCACAAAGCGTTTCTCTCACACACACACAAAACTACATTAAAAGAACATTCACATTGTGACGCTGGCTGGCCTGGTGCCAGCTCATGCCAAGATCCAGTTGTCTTAACTGGACACTGACAGATACATGGCTGACATCTGTCTGGCTCACTTTTGGGTGAATATTGATAAAATAGTTATTGAAATTATAAGGTGGTGTTCAGTGTTTGGACTCAATTGAATGCTTGTGAGCTGCTCCATACATTAATCTTACTTGTAATATCTGTGCTCCGCACTGTAATGTAATATTTGAGCAGTTGTACTGTGAGCCTCTGTGACTGTATGAATCACCATACAGGACAGGGACATCATTTAGTGTGAAGAGCTGCTCTGCTACAGAAATTGTTATCCCCCTTCTGAAAGAGGAGACCCATTGACACCAGACAGGCTCTGGCTAGATCATACAAATGGAAACTCCCTGTATCTGGACTGAGAAACCATCAACAAAAGGACTAAAGACTCTTATTGTTGTATCCTCTCCTCCACATAGAGATGAGTCATGCAAGTGGATTCCTTCCATCAGATGAGTTTGCAGCTCAGAGTACATGGCTGGAGTGGGATAAAACCCCCAAACTAAAGGAACTAAGGTTTCAGAGTAGCAGCCGTGTTAGTCTGTATCAGCAAAATGAACAGGAGTACTTGTGGCACCTTAGAGACTAAGAATGTCTATGCTGCTTGGACTCTGTGGGGGAAGGTATTTCAAGGCATAAGCAAGAGATCCAGGCTGCTTAGCCTGGATTAGCCCTAAAGGACAAATAGAACTAGCTGATTATGGAAGCCTATATTATCTTCTGAAAGTCATTTATGTATCTGCTTGTTTTAACCTTGTAAATAACTCTCTAATTTCCTTTTCATATTTAATAAAGCTTCATATAGTTTACTATAGGATTGGCTACAAGAGTTGTCTTTGGTGTGAGACCTAAAGCGCAATTGACCTGGGCTACATGACTGCTCCTTCAGGATTAGGAGTAACCTGAATATTGCTATGATTCTTTGCATAAGGGGCTATCTATTACAGAGATGCCACCCAGGTAAGTGTAAGACAAACTGGAGTACCCAAGGGGACTGTCTGTGACTCCGTTCAAGGCTGTTAATGTGCCTGAGGTGTTTGTATTTGGTGCTGTTGGTTGGTGAAATGTAAGTTTAGAACTCACAACCAATGTGGGGTGTGTGCCCTGGTTTTTAACAGTCTGCCCTGAGGTTGGTTGCTATTCCATCACCATTGAAAGCATCACACACATTTACATATGATCATGTAATTAAAGACTGTATCATAATGCATACACACAAGGGGGGCAAATGAAGGTTGCATGGGCATTTAATAATTTTGGAGTGCTTGGCTTTGCAACATTAATGTTCTTTTAACTTAGTGTGTGTGTAATTTTCCTAGGTTTAAAAAAACAAACTGAAAAAACAGAAATCCCATCATGAGGCATTACATTGACACCCACATGATTCGTCAGCAGGAATGGAACCTTTAAATCCCCCACACAGACCTCTGCCACTTGAGCTAACAGTGTAACGGACAGTAGTAGATTGACATCTTCTATGTGGACCAGCACTGGAGGGGGATCAGGCACATACTTTCACAGTGGGTTTTACCAACAGCTGAGGAATGGTGAGACTCAAGAATCTTGGGTTCCATTCCAGGCTCTGGAGAGCAATATATTCGGGGGGGCACACAGATACTTCTTCCCATCCCTCCCCCCCAAACTTTACCCCTTCTGCCCCATTCCCTCCAACCTGTTCCTGTCCCACTCCTGTTTCTTCATCACCATGACTCCTTGTCCCAGTCCCATTCTCCTCACCTAGCCACTCCCAATCTCTACTACTTATTATTATAAATATTTATATTTATACTTAGGTTTCCAGGCCAGTCCTAAGTCTGCCCCCACAGGGGTTCCCATCTGAGTCCCAATTTCTCACCCTTAGTCCCAGTATCTTTGCACAGCCNCGGGATACAGGGAGGGAGGAGGAGTCCTGCTGCCGCTGCCGCTCCGAGTCTCCCCAGGGTGGCGCGGCGTTTCCCCGCCTGAGTGGGCTGTGCAGGGCGCCACTGGGCTGTGCAGGGGGCGCGGATCCCACTTTGCCCCAAGCAAAAAATAAAATAAAAATAAAAAAGGGGGGGCATAGTGCCGCCCCTTAGGAAGTGCCGCCCCAAGCACATGCTTGGAGGGCTGGTGCCTAGAGCCGGCCCTGATGGCAGATCCCACCATCCCAGTTATTAATTGCTTGGCTCATTAGGGCCCAGAACTCTTNAATATATTCGGGGGGGCACACAGATACTTCTTCCCATCCCTCCCCCCCAAACTTTACCCCTTCTGCCCCATTCCCTCCAACCTGTTCCTGTCCCACTCCTGTTTCTTCATCACCATGACTCCTTGTCCCAGTCCCATTCTCCTCACCTAGCCACTCCCAATCTCTACTACTTATTATTATAAATATTTATATTTATACTTAGGTTTCCAGGCCAGTCCTAAGTCTGCCCCCACAGGGGTTCCCATCTGAGTCCCAATTTCTCACCCTTAGTCCCAGTATCTTTGCACAGCCAGCCCCAGTTCTCACCTTGCACCCTTGCTCCTCAGCAGATCTACCCCCCTACCATCCCCATTCCCCTTCCCACTAATTCCAGTCCCAGTCTCTTTACCCAGCCAATCCCAGAGTCCTCAGCTCCTCATCAGATTTCAGTCTGCCCTCCACCCCAAACTCCCTCCCAGGTTCTCAATTCCAGCCCCTTTGTCAAAACAGCAATTAACTCCAGCCCTGATCTAAAACCTCATCCATTCCCACAGTTCACAAACTTTAATTTAAACTGCTTTTAGAGGTGTTTCTTTCCCACTCTTGAGCACCCAGGAGTCCTTGGGAATATGAAACCACAAACATGTTTTATTGGGGACAAACTAAAAGGAATATTTATTTGCATAAAGTGAAATTAGGAAAAACTAAATAGTGTATTAGTACATGGCAGATCCCACCATCCCAGTTATTAATTGCTTGGCTCATTAGGGCCCAGAACTCTTATTCACAAAACAATCCCTACTTACCTAAACCTCACTCACCAATTCAATCCTCAGTATGTCCAGTGAAGACAATTCCACCAGGTCTTGTTTATTTAGGCCTGCATCTGCCAGGCCAGCTCTGCAAAAGTAGCTTTAGCAACTCTATTACCAATAGAACTAATCTCACATTATTCTCTAGACAGGGTTCAGAATCCTTAGGCAGAAAATCCAAAGTATGATCCTTTAGACAGAAACCAGACTCTTACCCAAAGCATATTTGATATTTCTGACAAAGTCTGTGATCCTCACAGTAAAGCTGGGTTAACTACCCACTTAGAATCCACTACCCATCCGCTCAGGGTGATCCACTTTCCCCAGGCTATACCATTCAAAATTTCTACACCTTCTGTAAGTACATTTACATGCATCAGTTAATATCATTTCCAAAAACAGAACACAAACAAATTCCAAACAATAGAACATAAAACCCTGTGTAAAACTGCACTGGGGTGAAATTATGATATGCAAATTAAGCCTGCCAGGGCTAGCTTTTCTCCTTACTCCTATTAGGAAAACAAAGTTTTTTTTCCTTCTTTAAGCTTTCTCTGGGACTTACTCTGGGGAAAGGATGGGTCTATATTTGCTGCAGATATAAGGAAACAGACAATGTACCATTCCCTTGCTTAGTGCCAGAAAAATCAAATCTGTTAACTGGTCCCAAATAAAACCACTAAGTCCAAAGTGTGATGATTTCATACTTTGCAGGAACTTCTGCACGTTCTTTAATTAGATGCGTATGAGTTGGGACAGAGTTAAGTATGCCTTGGCTTCTCTGAGCAAGATGTTAAGAAAGGGGGTTATAGGTGTGATCCAAAGATTTAATTTCTTTCCAGTGAGCATCAGGGGGTTGTGGATTTTTATGGGCTCACTCCAAGTATACAAAGTGCTGCATTTCATCTCTAATTTCCCTCCAAGAAATGACTGCAAGAGACAAAGTTTGTATTTATGGGCAACTTTATGCACAAAAATGGTGGTACTTCTTTCATTCAGCCTAGGAATGTTTTCTGCACCTCCTGCACACACTTCCCTTCCAATAATTTCTTCCTCTTTACCTCCCCTTTCTTCTGCCTCTTTCTAGAAGATTTGTCAAGTGTTAATCATCTAGGAGGACATTTGTATATTTGGCAGCCATGATATGACTGCATGTATTTCAAATGAAATGTCACACACAGAGACCCCTATCTATATTGAGAGCAACTCCCTACCCAAAACACCATTTGGTCTAAGGGAAGGTGCACCAGGTTGGAAGATTACACGTTCTAGTGTAATGTCTTCCACTAACTGATATTAATATGTCTCTGCAATTCACAACACTTATTATAGATCAAAGCCTCTTACCCCTACTCTAAGCAGGGAGGCAGGTGGGTATTGTTCCCATTTCACAAATAAGGTAACTAAAAGGTTGTATAAGGTCACTACATGTAGAATTGGGAGTATAATCCAGATCTCTAATATGACTGAGCCAATTCCCATCCAATTTGCCACTCTATCTTTCAGAATGAATATGCCAAAAGTGTGTGCTTGGCTGTGCTATGTATCACCACTACTCTGACAACTAAACCACAGTCTTCTACCAGAGCCAGGAATAAAGCCCAGAAGTCCTGATGACCAATGTTTCATTGCTGACTCACAAATAGCTGCACAATCCACTGACAAAGTGTAAGCCTCTAAGGGCTTAATCAGGTGTTAATAGCCTACTTCTGTTACTAGCTGCTTATTTAACTCAGTTGGAAGAGGTCTGTGCTGTGAAAGGTTCTGAGTTCAAACCCTGCTAACAAGCCATGTTGGAAAAATAGTATGCAATTATATAATTAAACACGGTGAGGCAGATTCATAGCCACTTATAATTACACCAGCTGAGCAGCTGGCTCTATATCATAATGCATAAGTACAAGAGGGACAGCAGAATTAAAGTTGAACAAGTACTCTTAATTATGGCTGTCAGGGTTCCCTTCCCACTCTGAAATCTGGGGTACAGATGTGGGGACCCACATGAAAAAAACCCTAAGCTTATTTTTATCAGCTTAGGTTACAAACTTTCCCAAGGCACAAATCCTTTCCTTGTCCTTGGATGGTATTGCTGCCACCACCAAGTGATTTAGACAAATATTCAGGAAAAGGGTCACTTAGAGTCCCTTGTTCCCCAAAATATTCCCCAAGCCCCTTCACCCCCTTTCCTGGGGAGGCTTGAGAATAATATACCAACCAATTGGTTACAATGTGAGCACAGACCAAACCCTTGGTTTTTAGGACACTGAAAATCAATTAGGTTCTTAAAAGAAGAATTTTATTTAAAGTGAAAGTAAAAGAATCACACCTGCAAAAATCAGGATGGAAGGTAACTTTACAGGGTAATAAAAAGATTTAAAACACAGAGGATTTCCCTCTAGGCTCAGCTTCAAAGTTACAAAAAACAGGAATAAAACTCCCTCTTAGCATAGGGAGAATCCACAAGCTAAAACAAAAGATAATCTAATGCATTTCCTTGCCCTTACTTACAATTTTTGTAATGTTAGATGCTCATTTCAGGTATGTTTTCAGGAGATGTTTTTCCTTCCTGGTCTCTCGTTCCATCCAGAGAGAGAACAACAAAGAGAACACAAACAAGGCTTCCCCCCCCCCCATTTTGAAAGTATCTTCTTTCCTTATTGGTCCGTTTGGTCAGGTGCCAACCAGGTTATTTGAGCTTCTTAACCCCTTACAGTTAAGGATTCAGTACAGCTGCTCAGGAGAGATTTTATGCTACCCTTAGCTGTAGGTTTATGACAATGGCATTTCCTAACTTTTCAGTGCTTGACTTTGCAACTTTAATGTTATAATATAGTTTTAATATATTGTAAAAATACAGTAGAACTTCAGAGTTACAAACACCTCGGGAATGGAGGTTGTTCATAACTCTCAAATGTTAGTAACTCTGAACAAAACTCTGGTGTTCTTTAAAAAGTTCACAACTGAACGTGGACTTAATACACCTTTGAAACTTTACTATGCAGAAGAAAAATGCTGCTTTAAACCATTTTAATTTAAACAAAACAAGCACAGAAACAGTTTCCTTACCTTGTCAAATCTTTTTTTTAAACTTTCCCTTTATTTTTTTTAGTAGCTTATGTTTAACACAGTACTGTACTGTATTTGCTTTTTTTGTCTCTGCTGCTGCCTGATTGTGTACTTCCAGTTCCAAACGAGGTGTGTGGTTGACCGGTCAGTTCGTAACTCTGGTGTTAATAACTCCAAGGTTCTACTGTACTTAAAACTTGAAATAGCAATAACCTTCAATCTGTATCTCTATCTCTCTTCCCAGCCTGCAGAGGACATAGTTTGATTAGTCTGTAGGATTAATAATGGTTCACTGGTTGGTTGTGTGAGAAGGACTTATTGAGAAAAACGTAATCAAAGACATGAGATTTGCATTTAGGTCTCAATGTGTTTAGACCTGAAGTCATTCTTCTCTTTTGCAGGAGCGAGTGCCATAGTCTAGGTTCAGCTCTGTCTCCTACACCCACCATCTTCCCCCTGCTGGTAGATAGTTTCATTGTTCCAGTAGGTTATAGCCATTGTGTGTGGTCATGGTTGTGGAGGGAGAGGTGATCTCTCAGCTAACTAGGGCTAATCTTATGGAGGGCTTTGAACTCTGTATTCAATAGGAAGCCTGTGCAGAAAAAGGAGCATCACAGTGATGTGTTCACAGTATCCTGTGTTGCTTAGCAGATGGATTACTGCCTATGATGAACTTTTACATTCCTTGGTATTTCTAGACACCACGCCACTTTTAATCCTGTTCCTCTTTTGTCATTTCATTCTGTCTCCCCATATTTGTGCCTGCATCAATGCCTATCACTTCCTTCCCTTTACCATGTTTCACTATTTAAAATCTGACAATTTTACTCTTAAAAACTTCCCCTTATCCAATCCCACCCTGTACTTGCTCCTTGGGCACTCTGGACCTTCTCAGCATAGCTCCATTGAAGTCCATGTCTTTTATCTCCCACTTTTGCACTAGCACAACTTTTACATGGATGATCCTCAAATGTACAGGCACCTTTTGACACATTCTGCCTGCCTTGACCAAAATATGTGTTCAGCTAAATGTCTCCAAGAAAAAAATATTTTCTAGAGCAAGTGGACAGGGCATGAGGATGCTCCTATGCAGCTTCCCTCATTAACTCAGAGCTCACACTTGTCTCTACCATCCATAATCCTAGCATCATTCTTCCCCCTGAATTCCCCTTTCTCATCACATTATGTCTACAAACCATCTCTTCAGCAATGTCCCTGCACCATGCTGCCTGCTATTCTCCTCTGCTGAAATCCCCATGATGTACACCTTCATGGGGGTAGAAGTTAATGCACCACCCTGTACACTGGGGAATTTTGAGAGTCAAAATGCTTCCGGTGCTCCCTTTGGGGTGGGGCAGCTCCACAAAACCCCCAATACACGACTATGCTGAAATGGCACGACCTAGCCTTGTACAATGAGGCTAGCATGCCCAAGAAGTCTGTGGCATTATGGCTAGTTCATAAAAAAAATTGGTTCTGTGTCTATCAAAGCAGCCATGTTACAAAAAGATTAGCATTTATATCAGTATAAGAATATAAGAAGGCCATACTGTGTCAGACCAATGGTCCATCTAGCTCAGTATCCTGTCTTCTGACAGTGGCCAATGTCAGGTGCTTCAGAGGGAATGAACAGAGCAGGTAATCATCACATGATCCATCCCCTGTTGCCCATTCCCAGCTTCTGGCAATCAGAGGCTAGGGACACCCAGAACATGGTTTTGCATCTCTGCCCATCCTGGCTAATAGCCTTTGATGGACCTATCCTACATGAACTTTAGTTCTTTTTTGAACCCTGTTATAGCTTTGGCCTTCAGAACATCCTCTGGCAAAGAGTTCCACAGGTTCACATTGTGTGAAGAAATACTTCCTTTTGCTTTGTTTAAACTAGCAAAATAAAACCAGACACATGTAAGGAGAATTTGGACCCCTCCTCAATTCAGAACTCACCTTTGTTATTTGTCAATTTAGGCGCCCGTCCTATTATGTTGCCTCACTTTGTTGCTCAGGCAATTTTGGAGCAACCCAAAACATCATCTTGATCTCATCCAGGAAAAATCTAGGTTATGATATGCATATGGAGTCATAGAGTTTAAGGCTAGAAGGGCCCAGCAGATCATCTAGTCTGACCTGCTGTATATCACAGGCCACCACCACCCAGCACACACACATTTAAACCAACAACTAATATGTGTTGCGTTATGTATACACACAAGAGGATAGAACTATATTTGATGCACAAACCTTTGATTTTTCTGACCTTTGTGTGATTAAAATTTCAGCTTTAAATCTTGTCAGCCTTAAAATTCCAGGGCCCGATTCACTACGGTTTTTCCCTGTTATCAAGCCAGTGTAACTCCATTGATTTCAGAAGACTTACACCCGTGTAAGACTGGACTAACATAGTGATGGATGAGGCTCTCACTCTGTAATATACCATTAACTGAGGAATTGGTTCTGGACACATATCCTCAACAGCATCTGAACCAGGCTGACATGTATTATTATCTTTATGCATTTCTGCAAAATAATCAGGAAAGTAAAATTGACCCAGGACACCCTTCATCAGCATCAATCAGAGAATCTTTGTAAATTTCTGAGGCAGTGCTGTGAGCATATTTAGCTGAAAGGGTTGTTGATGCCGTAGTAGCTGGACAGAACTGATGACAATCTCCAAGCATGATAATGTTTGCATGTTTTTCCAGTTCATTCGTAACAACCCTTGATAACAAGGACAATGGCAACTGAATTTTTCACATTGATGTGGGGATTATTTTTTAACACACAAATCTGATTGGGTTTATTGTAAGATGAACGTTAACCCTTTGATGGCAGCCAACTTGCCTGAATTTGGTAGGGACATGGATGCAACATGGAGATTTCTGTTAATGTCTATGGCAAATATAGACTATAGGATTATACACAGGACAATTTTTTTTAAAGGGTTCAGTCCGGAACAGGACAAACATATATATTTGAATTTGGCAAAAGAAAGCTTCAGCATCGCTGGCATGACAAGCGCAGAGCTTAGAGTCCTCACTGAAACACCACAGGGGATGACATTCTTGGCAGAAAGAACATACACATTGAATTTCTGGCAAGGGACACCCAAAAGAGTCTTGGCAGGACAAAGGGCCTAGGGTTCATTCCTGGCATGACAAGCATATGGGGATTACATTCCCCACAGGGAGTAGGACATCCCTATTTAATTGCTAGCAACACAGACATAGGGAAGAATTACCAATAGGGCAAACCTATGACATTTTTTGGCAAGAGAAATAGACAGTAGAGTGGGGGTTGTATTTCATGCTAAATAAACTCATAAATGCTGGCAGGATACATGTGTATCTGATTCCCGAGAGGGTGTGCACCACTCCAGACCCTGGTAGGATGCATTGCTCTGAGAGTCCTCAGGGAAAGGTAAACAAGCCCATCTGATTCCTGTCAAATTATGATTTTTCTGGCGGCCCAATTAACATGTGCTTGTGTTTCTGGCGCTTGTGACCTGCCCTGCATAATTTCCATCACGACACATGTAGAACTTCTTCTAGGCAAGTATGGCTCCTGTCAAAACAAAGCAGTAGATTAAGCTGCTGGCAAGATAAAAATGTATGATATTAATGTATCAGATGGGCAAGACGGTCAAACTAACTTTGTGAATAAAGATTTTGTTCTCCTTGCAAAGTGTTCACAGATTGATCTATGCAAATATAGTTTGAAATATCTGCCATATCATTTGTATGAACAATTTTCCAGCTTACTGATTGTTCACATCTTTCAAGGTTAGAGAATGGCTGTGCCACACCCACTGTACTTGAAGCAGCACAGGGTCTCAGAGTGAGGAACAATTTGTGATGCCATAGTCCAGCAGCAAATTACAACAGCCACCACGCTAGCTCAAGCTACACTGGTTGGTGCACTGAGAGGGAGAACCAAGGCTCCACTTGCTCCCTGAATCACTGGTGGAAATCAGAGACTGAACCAAGGAGAGGAAGGTTTAGTGAGGAATAGGATGAATCAAAGAAGTAGAACTCTACATGTGAAGATCTCTTCCTTGGTTTCCATCAGAATTGTCATTTGGGCCTTAGTACACATAGCAAATGCTACATTGTAATTGTCACTCTCTGTTTCACCATCGGAGTTATGCCTTCTGTCTATAGAAGTGGCTGTCGCATTCCAATTGAAAGTCAGGGAAATGGGCCCCTAAATAGTAGAGCCCTACCAAATTCATGGCCATGAAAAACACGTCACAGACCGTGAAATCTGTATAGTATAGGGTAAAAGCAAACAAAAGACCAGATTTCACAGGGGAGACCAGAGTTCCTCAAATTCAGGGTCCTGACCCAAAAGGGAGTTGCGGGGGGGTAGCTAGGTTATTTTAGGGGGGTCGCACTCTGTGGTCCCTTTAAGCTGCACACTGGAGCGGCACCCAGGGGTGATTGAAGTGCCACACAGTTGATTAGCAGAGCCTTTCACATCCTACAGGCAGCGTGTACTCAGGTGCCCACCCCCCCACTGCTACGCAGACACTTCCTGCCCTCTGCCTTGAAGCCCATGCTGCTCCTGGGACCCTCCTGCTGGCTGTGCAGGAGGGGGGGGAAAGGAGGTACTGATGTCAGAGTGTCCCCCTACCCCTGCACGCCAGCAGGTGAGAGGGGACAGCCCCGAGGATCTCAGGTCTGAACACTGTTCCGGCTGGATTGAGGGCCTTTACCTTAAGCAGACAGCACATGGTCTTTCAGAGACTTCCCCAGAACACACAATCTCTCTCTGTCTCTCTCCGCTCTCACACACAGACTCAGTCTGTGTGTCTCTACACACACACACACACACTGTCTCGATGCACACACACACACACACACAGAGTCTGTGTCTCTCTACACACAGACATACACAGAGTATATGTGTCTACACAGAGAGAGAAAGTGTATCTACACACACACACATAAAGCCTTAACAATAACATCCAAAAACATTCCTTTTTTTTGTTTGTTTCCTGTTACTTCTTGGTACTTTCTGCAATTCTCTGTAATTTTATTCTTTCAAGGTTTGTTTTTTTAGTATTTTGACTGCTCTATGAATTTTATAGTTTTTATTTCACTCTTACACTTATAACAGCTGAGCTAGCCAGCTTACAGGAAGCATTTCCTTGCCTGACCCTTTTGGAAGGAGTCAATGGCTGGCGCAGGGACGGTGTGGCCTCCGTTATGAAATGGATGGATCAAAAGGCTTGTTGCCAAGGCAGGGGAATTAGCTCAAGTGGTAGAGCGCTCGCTTTGCATGCGAGAGGCAGTGACGGGGGGCGATGCCCGCATTCTCCAAGCAGTCGACTAAGGGCTCCTGATGAGCGTGGTGGGTGGGCCGGCCATCTGACTTTTGGCCTTGCTGTCCGTAGCAGTCAGGCCGAAAATCAAAAGCCATCCTCCCCAGGCCCACAGCCACCCAGGGGCTCCTCTGCACCATCTTGCCTCCATTAGTGCCACACTCTGACCAGCTGAACTAGGCAAGCCACGGGAAGCTTCTCAAGGTGTTCCCCTGGTGTGGGCTTGGATGCGAAAAGCACCTGGAAGTTCATCAGCTCTTGCAAGAAGTGTGAAGAGTAGGAGTAGCGATGGGGCTGTAGCTTTCCACATCATCTCAATTTGGGTAGCTTTCCATTCCCCTTTTCTGTGTAATGTCCCTCCCACGGGTTTCATTTGCGGAGCTGTACAATTCTGGCAGGGTGGCCATTTAGAAATCTTTTCCTCTCTTTTCTTTTTAGATTGGGAGCCATAGGACTGTTTGGGTGTTTCTGTGTGTGTGTGTGTGTGTGTTTGTTTTCCCATTTGGAGCCATTTGAAAGTTTGGAAGGTTAGCCGAAAGAGGAGTCTTTTTCACAAGAAAGTTGGCTTTCTGCACATGTAGGGCCCTTGGAAGTAAAGTTTAGCTACGTCAGTGCGTCTGCATGGGGTTTCTACAGTGCCTCAATAGCCCGTGATAAAGTCTCGGTCTGCGCGTTTGGCTTCCGCTAGGTAGAGTCCGGTGCCTGCGTCTTCCCTGTGTCCCAGGGATGGCTACTGTGAGGCGCGCAGAATTTGGGAGCAAAGGGGTAGAAGAGAAAGCAACTCAAGCGGACTTAGAGTGGTGGTGCCCCTGGGCAGAGTGCTCCTCCTGCTCCTTCCTGTCTGAGGTCTGGGCTCCAGTGTGGGCTTGGGGGGCTGCCTGAGGATGGGGTCCAGGGAACTCCCAAAGCTCACCCCGCGCAGGCCGACTCTGAAGCCTCTCCCCTAGCTTGGGGTGCCGAGTATTAAGCCTTCCTCTGTGGCTTGGGCTGGAGAGCATGATCCGCTCTCGGGTACATTTGGGTGGAGATGGCGGCCGGCAAGAATTCGGGCCATCAGGTCAACCCATTGGGGACAATGGGGGTGAGCCAGCAGCCCTGCGATTTTGCTTCCTGGGCCGCCAGCTCAAGCCTCGTCTCCTATGAGCCGGGAAGGCAGCTGGCCAGGCTCACCCTTCTCCTCCCCTCCCCGGGCCCAAGTCCCTTTCAGCCAGCAGGTCGAGCAAGGAGCCCAGAGAGGGGAGGGAAGGAGGTGGCCGGAGCCTCGTCCTGCCCAGAGCCTGCGCTGGCTGGTCCCTTCCCACACCAGGGCTCTTGCCTGCTCCCAGCCCACCTCGTTTTCTCACTTTGGCCTCTCCGAGCCCTAGCAGTCAGCCAAAAGCGCAGAAGCCACCCTCTCCATCCGGCACATGGAGTGGCCAGCATGGGGCTTGAACCCATGACCTTGGCGTTATTAGCACCACGCTCTAACCAGCTGAGCTAGCCGGCCTACGGGAAGCCCTGGCTTGCCTGACCCTTTTGGAAGGAGTCACCGGCTGGTGCAGGGACGCTGTGGCCTCCGTTATGAAATGGATGGATCAAGAGGCTTGTTGCCAAGACAGGGGAATTAGCTCAAGTGGTAGAGCGCTCGCTTTGCATGCGAGAGGCAGCGGGATCAATGCCCGCATTCTCCAGCGGCAAGGGACCGACGGTACCTTCTCTTGCCCTTCTTTTAGAAGCCATTGACAGTCAGCGGGCTCAGCTCCTCCAGTGGCCTCCATCCCTCTCCCAAAAAGCCAGCCCTTGCGGAGCAGAAAGCTCTTCCTCCCCGGCCCTTCTCCCCCTTGCGCTGGCTGGGAGGCTGGAGACAGCTCGGGGAAGTTAGCTCAAATGGAAGAGCATGGGAGAAGTAGTGAGACCGATACCCATATTCTCCAGCCTGCTCTGCTCTAGTGGGGGACCTGCACCTTTCTTGCTGAGCTGTCACTAGAGCGCGATCCCTTTCCCCCTCCCTCCCTGCTAGTCTACGCAAAGCTGATTGGCTGGGAGGGAGTGCCACTCAAATACAGAATTACTCACATCCCAGGGGTCCAGGAAAGAAATGAGGAGATGGGCAGGGGGGCACGTGATACCAGCTCAGCTGAGACCATGAGACCACGCAGCCTCCTCATCTCAGGCAGCATGGCAGCCGTGGAGCAGAGCACACAGACAGCTTGGAGAAAGCCAAGGCGGGGAAGGGCTGCGTTGGTCTGGAACAGTGAGTCTCTGGGTGTCTATCCTGGCGGAGGCAGGGTCGTTTTGCTGTATGCTGTGCCAGGGGCCAGGGAGCCTGCGTGAGCCCCGTTAGACTTGCTGAGCTGGGCCTGCTCCTGGCTTTGCTTGGGTTAGAGGAAAGTGGTGAAGATAAGAAGGGCCCTCCTGGGTGAGACCAATGGTCCATCTAGGCCAGTATCCTGTCTTCTGACAGTAGCCGATGCCAGGTGCTTCAGAGGCAATGGCCAGAGCAGGCAATCATCAAGTGATCTATCCCTGCGTTGTCTTCTGACCTTTGGAGCTTGTTTCAGGGGCTAACTCTCACCCCAGACACACTCCAGGGAGGGAGCGTTGGTGTTTGTGCCGAGGCGCGTGGCTGGGACTCGGGCCCCTTCCCCAGCTCTGGGTAGCCCCCCATCTCAGGCTGTGTTCTGCTTAAGGCCACAGAGCCCTTGCCTTTTTTTGCCTGGTGCCTGAGAGTCAGGCCAGCTGTGGGGAATTAGCTCAAGCGGCAGAGCGCTCGCTTTGCATGCGAGAGGCAGTGACGGGGGGCGATGCCCGCATTCTCCAAGCAGTCGACTAAGGGCTCCTGATGAGCGTGGTGGGTGGGCCGGCCATCTGACTTTTGGCCTTGCTGTCCGTAGCAGTCAGGCCGAAAATCAAAAGCCATCCTCCCCAGGCCCACAGCCACCCAGGGGCTCCTCTGCACCATCTTGCCTCCATTAGTGCCACACTCTGACCAGCTGAACTAGGCAAGCCACGGGAAGCTTCTCAAGGTGTTCCCCTGGTGTGGGCTTGGATGCGAAAAGCACCTGGAAGTTCATCAGCTCTTGCAAGAAGTGTGAAGAGTAGGAGTAGCGATGGGGCTGTAGCTTTCCACATCATCTCAATTTGGGTAGCTTTCCATTCCCCTTTTCTGTGTAATGTCCCTCCCACGGGTTTCATTTGCGGAGCTGTACAATTCTGGCAGGGTGGCCATTTAGAAATCTTTTCCTCTCTTTTCTTTTTAGATTGGGAGCCATAGGACTGTTTGGGTGTTTCTGTGTGTGTGTGTGTGTTTGTTTTCCCATTTGGAGCCATTTGAAAGTTTGGAAGGTTAGCTGAAAGAGGAGTCTTTTTCACAAGAAAGTTGGCTTTCTGCACATGTAGGGCCCTTGGAAGTAAAGTTTAGCTACTGTGACGTTATGAGTGTAATATAATATCTCATGACAGGGCCAAAAAGAGTTAATTAACTCACAGAATAACCTGACCTATGGGTGAACCTTAAGGACTGGTTAGAAAGATAGGTAAATAAATAAAGCTTTAAAACNGCTGTGTTTGGCCAGCTTGTTGGGAGGACAATGGTGTTGGAACAGGACTGTCTCCATGCTAATTCTGTAAGTGAGCAGTCTGTGCTCCAAGGCCTGAGGACAGATTTGGTTACTGGTGTTTCAGAGCAGAACAGTTTTAGGGCTGAATGCTT
>QXTE01000245.1:2031565-2110146 GCA_003942145.1 Platysternon megacephalum | reverse complement strand
CCCTCCCTGCTAGTCTACGCAAAGCTGATTGGCTGGGAGGGAGTGCCACTCAAATACAGCATTACTCACATCCCAAGGGTCTATGAAGGGTGTCATATTGCACCTCATCATGCTTTATGGTAATATGCTTATGAGTATAAATATTACATGACTGGAATATGTTTTATGCTACGCTCTGGATTGCCTCCGCACTCTGAACTCTGGGGTACAGATGTGGGGCCCAGCTTGAAAGACCCTCTAAGCTTATATTCCACGATCTTAGGTTGAAAACTTCCAAGGCATAAATTCCGTGCTTGGGGATGGCATCGCTGCCACCACCAAGTGAGTTAAACAAAGATTCAGGAAAAGGACCACTTGGATTTCCTGTTTCTCCAAAATATCCCCCCAAGCTCCTTCACCCGTTTTCCAGGGGAGGCTTGAGAATAATCTACCCACCAAATAGGTAACCAAGGTAAGCACAGACCAGACCCTTGGGTTTTTAGGACACTAAAAACCCAATCAGATTGTTAAAAACAGAACTTCATTATAAAGAAAAAAGTAAAAGAAGCACCTCTGTAAAATTAGGATGGAAAGTAATTTTACAGGGTGTTAAGATTTAAAAGACAGAGGATTCCCCTCTAGGCAATACTTTAAAGTTACAAAAAATGAGGAATAAACCTCCCTCTTAGCATATGGAAAATTCACAAGCTAAAACAAAAGATAATCTAACCCATTTCCTTGTTATTACTTACTATTTCTGTAATATTAGATGCATCATTTTTGTAGAAGTTGGATTACTTGCTTGGTCTCTCTCTTTGACTCAGAGAGAACAACCCACCGAGCACAAGGCAAAAACCCTCCCCCACAGATTTGAAAGTATCTTTTCCCCTTATTGGTCCTTTTGGTCAGGTGCCAACCAGGTTATTTGAGCTTCTTAACTATTTACAGGTAAAGGAGGGATTTTATGCTACCCTAAGCTGTATGTTCATGACAGTTACATATACCATGTAACATATCTTGCAAAGGTTATGATCTACTGAGTACATTCATCCTATTTGTATTCATGTATCATTTTTTTATTCAAAGTTATGAATATTGGCTATGTACTTGTTTAATTTTAAATAGTCTCAGTGAAGCAGTTGGTCAGCTTCCTGAGAAAAAACTATTCTCAGTAAGTGCCCAATCAAGAAACACTTAAGCCAACAATGAACTTGGAGATGCCAATTCACATCTGAACTGTCCCAGGAATGTGGCTTGGCTGGTAAGGGACTCAGGCATGTATAGACATATGACTTGTCCACATGACTCCAAAACTCCATTTTGTAGCTGGATTCTACAGAGGGGGAGGGAGGCGTGTCCACCCACAAGAGAAAGTCTATTTTAACCCCTGGGAGACCCCTCCATTTTGTCTTCAGCTGGCTCAAGAGCTAGCCTCTCCACCCCCAAAGGATACCTGAAAGAAACTGGAACAAAGGACAGTAACCACAGGGGTGTGAGTGATTGCTGGACCCAGACTAGAAGGAGGCTAGTCTGTAAAAGAAGCTTACTGGAACATCTCTGAGGGTGAGGTTTCATCTGTAGTCACTATCTTACTGTATTAGGCATAGACTTGCGTGTTCTATTTTATTTTGCTTGGTAATTCACTTTGTTCTGTCTATTACTACTTGGAACCACTTAAATCCTACTTTTTGTATTTAACCCAGCGTATGTATTATACCTGGGGGCGGGGGACAAACAGCTGTGCATATCTCTCTATCAGTGTTATAGAGGGCGAACAATTTATGAGTTTACCCTGCATAAGCTTTATACAGGGTAAAATGGATTTATTTGGGGTTTGGACCCCATTGGGTGTTGGGCATCTAAGTGTTAGAGACAGGAACACTTCTTAAGCTGCTTTCAGTTAAGCTTGCAGGAAGTGGTTCAGACCTGGGTCTGTGTTTGTAGCCAGCCAGCGTGTCTGGCTCAAATCAGGCAGGGCACTGAAGTCCCAAGCTGGCAGGGAAGACAGGGGCAGAAGTAGTCTTGACACATCAGTTGGCAGCCCTCAGGGGGTTTCTGTGATCCAACCCATCACAAATGGAATAAGGAGATGGGGGGGCACGTGATACCAGCTCAGCTGAGACCATGAGACCACTGTGACGATGCTGCCTGTGGGAGCCAGCTGAGGTCACTCAATTAGGGTGAACTGCAAACAGTACGGGGCCGACAAACCCCAAAAGCTGGTGGATATTCCAATACTTAGATTTACCAAGCCAGCACAAACCAGCTTCCATATTACATAACAAAATTTATTCCGCACATGGCTGGAAAAAATTAGAGGGAACATTGGTCGCACTATTGCCACCTTTACTTTTGCACTGCCTTCAGAGCTGGGTGGCCGGAGAGCAGTGGCTGTTGGCCAGGTGCCCAGCTCTGAAGGCAGTGACCCTCCAGCAGCAGCAGCATGGTATTGCCATCCTTATTTCTGTTCAGCGGCTCTGCCTTCAGAGCTGGGCTCCCAGCCAGCAGCTGCCACGCTCCAGCTGCCCAGCTCTGAAGACAGCACCGCCGCCAGCAGCAGCACAGACGTAAGGGTAGTAGTACTGCAACCCCTCTACAATAACCTTGTGACCACCCCAAACAAATCATTTTGGGGTCAGGAGCCCTACAATTACAACAATGTGAAATTTCAGATTTAAAATAGCTGAAATCATGACATTTATTATTTTAAAAATCCTATAACTGTGAAATTGACCAAAATGGACATTGAATTTGGTAGGGCCCTTCTTATTAGTCCAGGGGAGATATGATGGTTAAAAAGGAGATGTAGTGGACACCAATAATTTTCTTCCTTCTCTTTGGCCTCTCTCTCTCCCTTTGCAGTTAACCTTCCCATTGGAAGAACTTCTTAACCCAACCAGTGTCCATAAGACCATTGAATAAGGCCAGACTTGCCCTGTTGTAGTGAAAGAATATGTAGTTGTCTGAACTAAAATAATTATGTCATGTTGGACCCTAACTAACACAGTGTTTAACTCAGCTTTGTAGTCACTGTAGTCAGAGAGAAGTTGACATCCATGTTTTGATGCCCTATCTGAGGGACCATAAAGAGGCCTTTTTAGAAAGCAGTGCTCAGTGATGTCTGCAAATCAGCCTCCTTTAAGGTGTCTTAAGTTGGGTATCTAAACATTCAGGAACCCAAATTCACTTGTCACTTTTGAAAATCTTGGCTATAGTATTTAATGTTGTGTCCACTGGTTGGATTAACCTCTACTGGAACCTCTACTTCTTTAACCACAACCAGCTGACATGATGCTAAACACAACTTGTCCCTATCTACATTGACTGCAAAGTCATGCTTAATGTTGGGTTAGCTAATGTGACTCCTTGAGGTTGTGTTTCTAACACCACACCCAAGAGAAGGAGACTTAGAGTGGTGGTGGTCTGTGACTCCCTTCTGAGGGGGACGGAGGCTCCATCTGCTGACCTGCCATGTTGTCCTGGCAATTTGGGTGAAAGTGATCATGAAATGATAGATTTAGTGATTTTAAGGAAAGGAAGGAGTTAGAACAGCAGAATATAGACAACTGACTTCAAAAAAGCAGATTGGAACAAACTCAGAGAACTGGTCGGAAAGGTCCCAGGGGAAGAACATCTGTGGGAAAAAGGCATTCAGGAGAGCTGGCAGCTTCTCATAGAGAAACTATTAAAGGCGCAACAGCAAACTATCCCAATACAAGGAAAAGATAGGGAGAATGGTAAAACACCAATATGGCTGCATCAGGAGCTCTTTACTGACCTGAATATCAAAAAGTAATCGTACAAAAAGTGGAAACATGGACAAGTTGCTAAAAATGAGTGCAAAGAATAGCACACAAGCATGTAGGGACAACATCAGAAAAACTAAAGCACAAAATGAGTAATACCAAGCGTGGGACATAAAAGACAATAAGAAGAGGTTCTATAACTACATTAGGAGCAGGGCCGGATTAAGGCATAAGCTAACTAAGCTACATCTTAGGGCCTCGCAAAATGAGGGGCCTCTAAAAATGAAAAAAACTGACTCCATTTCAAACTTTATCAAAATCGGTTGATAAATAAAGGAGATAGGGGGAAAAAGAAGATTATCTCTAAATACACACATTTCCATTCAAATATGACAAAAATATACACATCTGGCTACACAAATACCCTTACCCTTCACTAATTGTTCATTATTGACAGGCAGGAGGGCCAGGGCTGAGAAAAAAAATGATAATCACACTTGTAAAATTAGTATTTCTATGAGTAAGTCTGCTATCAGTCTCCTAAGGCAGCATTTTGTTGACCAGCTGCTACTGGTAAAATTCTGATCATGCCTTCATAACTTATTTAAATAAATAAATAATCTCACTGCCAATAAAATTGGGAAAAATGTGAGGTCGGACATGGCAGTGTCGTGAAGCAATCCTGCCAAACTCATACTCATATGGGACTCATCCTAGGAGTGATGTTATGTATAGTGTCCCCCTTAGCTGGTAATAGTCGGAAGGCTGCCATCTTTTGTTTACGGTTCAGCATGCTCAGTCGTATAGTGCCTTCGCTTCTTTGTTTTCTTAAGTGTTAGTGTGTTCTTTCTTCTTTTGATCTGTACATACGTACAGTCGTGTATTTTAGTGCGCACCCCACTTTCTGCTTCATGCGCTATCCATGCTTCACATGATTGAGTTTGCAGGTGATCATCTTATGGACTTGGGTCGAGTGGCTCTTGAGGGGGATAAATTTGTGTTGGCTTCCCGCCATCAGTTTCGGGAACCTTCACAGTAAATATCAGAGAGTGCTGATGAAAGGATAAATAGATGGTTTTGAGAGAAACGAAGGAAGATATACATATATATCAAAATATTCTGAGTACTTGGTGAGCAAGTTATTTCAAACTATGTGCATATATGATTTTAGGCTATTAAAGCCTATAATATTCATTATATTTGCTTGAATATAGGCTAGTTTTTCTCATTTTATCTATGCCTGTCTAGAGATTACCAGTCTTTTTTTTCTGGTAAATTCTCTCTTTCACATGTATAATTTGTTGTCACTCTGTGTATCCGAGGTGTTTACTCGAGATGAATTAGTGATCCTGGGGGAGACAGTGGATAGAGAAGCAAATGCGAAGAGAGATGTCTGCCTAGAAAATGCTGCAAGAAAAGCTATCTGCCCTAAGCATTCTGTGCATTGAAAGTGACAAACTCCATAGCTTATCATTTGAGGACATCATCAATGACTCTGCTCTTCAAAAATCATGAAAGAAAATGTTTTAAATTTCAGTGTAAAAATGAATGTGATGTGCAAACAGACATACTGCAGGTTGTACTGTTTCCATTAAGTAAGCTGGTCTGTGTAACTGTAACTGCTTTTGTGTTGCTGTAGATATAAAGCTCTCATATCTACTAATTAAGAAATCAGACAAAAATATGTTAATTTGAAACTATTTTATAATGCAAGCAGGCATATTGCATAACATGTTTTAGTTAGATTATTATTCTATTTTTACAACTTTGCCTTTGTATATATGCAAATATAAAGCTTTTGTGTTTATATATTCAATGTCCTTTCTGTGAAAATAATAAATTCAATATTTTTATGGTATGGGGCCTCTTACACTTGACATAGTTTATGGCCTCAGAATGTCATAATGCGGCCCTGATTAGGAGCAAGAGAAAGACCAAGGAAATTCCAGGTTCTCCATTTAGTGGGGAAGGAAAGTTAATAACAGATGACATCAAGAAAGATGAGTTGTTTAATGCCTACTTTGCTTCATTCTTCACTAAAAACATTATGGTGACCATAGAATATATGAATCTAAGGCCAGAAGGGACAGCTGTGATCATCTAGTCTGATCCCTTGTATAGTATATGCCATGGAACTTCCACAAAATAATTCCTAGAGCAGATCTTTTAGAGAAACATCCACTCTTGATTTAAAAATTGTCAGTGATAGAGAATCCACCATGACCCTTGGTAAATTGTTCCAATACCAGATACTTAACACAATTAACAACAAGGGAGAAGAAATGCAAGACAAAATAGGGAAAGAATATTTAGATAAGTTAGATGTATTCAAGTTGGCAGGGCCTGATGGAACTCAACCTTGAGTACTTAAGGAACTAGCTGAAGCAATCTCAGAACCATTTGCAATTATCTTTCACAACTCATGGAGGATAAGTGAGGTCCCAAAGGATGGAGTCGGGTAATTATAGTACATATCTTTAAAAAGGGGAACAAAGAGGACTAAGAAATTATAGACTAGTCACCTGGAAAGATACTGGAACAAATTATTAAACAATCTGTTTGTAAGTGCCAAGAGGATAATAGAGTTATAAGTAATAGCATGGCTTTGTCAAGAACAAATCATGCCAAACCAACCTAATTTCCATCTTTGACAGGGTTACTGGACTAGTGATATGTCTGAATCATTCACATAAGCAAACTAGAGAAATGTGGTCTAGATGAAATTACTATAAAGTGAGTGCAAAACTAGTTGAAATTTGCAGATAAGATCATACTGGGAGGGATTGCAATCCCTTTGGAAGACAGGATTAGAGTTCAAAATGACCTTGACAATTGTCAAGTTGGTCTGAATTCAACAAGATGAAATTCAACAGAAACAAATACAAAGTACACCACTCAGGAAGATAACAATCATATGCACAACTACAAAATGAAGAATAACTGGCTAGGCAGTAGTATAGTTGAAAAGGATCCGGGGTTTGTCGCGGATCACAAATTGGATATGCACCAACAATGTGATGGACTTATGAAAAAAGCGAATATCATTCTGGGGTGTTTTAACAGGAGTGTCATACGTAAGACCCAGGAGGTAACTGTCCCTCTCTACTCAGCAGTGGCCAAGCCTCATCTGGAGTATTGTGTCCAGTTCTGGGTGCCACACTTTAAGGAAGATGTGGATAAAGTGGAGGGACTCCAGAGTAGAGCAACAAAAATTATAAAAGGTTTAGAAAACCTTGACCTACGAGGAAAGATTAAAAAATTGGGCATGTTTAGTCTTGAGAAAAGAGAACTGAATTAGGACCTGAGAGTCTTCAAATATCTTAATGGCTGTTATAAAGAGGACTATGGTCAATTATTTTCCATGTACACTGAAGGTAGAACAAAAAGGTATGAGCTTAATTTGCAGCAAGAGAGATTAAGGTTAAATATTAGGAAAAACTTTCTAACTACAAGGGTAGTTTAGCTCTGGAATAGGCTTCCAAGGGAGGTTGTAGAATTCCCATCATTGGAGGTTTTTAAGAACAGGTTAGACAAACACTTGTCAAGGATTCTACAATTTACTTGGTCCTGCGTCAACACAGGGGGCTGGACAAGATGACGTCTCAGGGTCCCATCCAGTCTTACATTTCTATGATTCTATAACATAAGTTTCTAGTGAAGACCTGTGTGGCATGAAACTTAAATATGTTACAAAATGGAAGGAGTCTTGTAACAATCTTTTGATTAAATCATACTTTGCTAAAATGTGAATTTTGCACTCTCAAGACATTGATTATTTTTATATGACAAAGTACAAACAATATTACACAAGCTGAGGGCAAGGTCCCCAGTTTATGCAAAAGAGTGGTGCTGAATTGTGCATCAAACTGGAAATTATGTGTCTGTTTATGGGACCATTGTATGGTAACTGCCACACAAATACCATAGTGTAAGGGGACTGTTGCCCCCTTACTAACACTCAGTGGGGGTGTTTTGGTTGGCTAGCTCCCAGCACTAAAAAGGGAAGGTTCGATGGGAAATCAGGAGCCTGAGACTGACAGTCCCCAGGAACAATGGGGAGAGGCCAATGCTCCAGGTCAGCCTGATTGACAGAGTGGGCAGGCTAATCAGGGAGTCAGGAGGCCAGGGGGGTCCCGTCCTCCGGGTGAGCTGGAGTTGCCTGAGTCAGACAGAGTGGGGCCGAGCTAAGGAGAGAGCAGGGGCCCTAGCTAAGCTGCTGGAAGCAGAGCTGCAGCCCCAAAAGCCAGAGCACAGCCCAGAGAGAGCAGACCTGCCCTGGGAGCAGAGCTGCAGCAACCAGAGCCAGAGGGGCCAGACAAGCAGCCCAGGAAGCAGGTCAGAGCTGGGAGCAGAGTCACAGAAGCAGCCTGCAGAGCAGACCTGTCCTGGGAGCAGACCTGTAGCAACCCGAGCCAGAGGGGCCAGAGAAGCAGCCCAGGGAGCTGAAGGCAGAGCAGCAGCAGCAGCCGTGCTGAGGCAGTGTGGAGCTGGAGCTGGGGCAGTCCGGAGCTGGGTGCGGTGAGCAGGTGGAGAGCGCGAGGGGGACCCTGGGCAGTGAGCCCAGCACAGGGAGACGCCTCAGCCAAGAGGCTCTGCAGGCCAGACTTGGAGGGGGATCGTAACCCTGACATGGTGGGGGCGACGCTGGGAAGAAGGGTCCTGCCGCCTAGAGCCTGAGAGCATGTGGCCACTGCCAGAGCAAGTGTCCAACCCGCAGCATCCCTGCAGCACAGCCAGGGCCTGAGAAGGAGACCTGAGACCTACAAGGAACAGACTGTGAACTGCCCTGACATTCCAGAGACACTGTTTGTGATGTTCCCTGCCACAGACCAGGGTGACGTGTTTCCTTTAACCTTTCCCATTTTTCCTTATTCTTTTTTTAAATTAATTGTTAATTAAGCAACTTGTATTTGCTTTAAATTGTATGAAATGATCAGTGGGTCAGGGAGGTACCCAGTGCAGAGAGAGCACCCCGGAGTGGGGACACCCTAGCCCCTGTCCTAGGTGACCACAGCAGGGTTGGGGGGTCAAGCCCCCCAGGAATCCTGGGCCCAGCCTTGTCAGGGTTATGAGGATTCTGCCAGACAGGAGAGTGGAAGGGGAGTCCTCAAGGGCAGGGAGGCCTCTGGGTAAAGGAAGTGGGAGCGAGGACTCAGATCCTTTTGCTAGCCCACTTCACCGGGGTAGTGCAGAAGCCAGGAAAGTTCCCCACAATAGCAGGACCATTCCCCCGCTTACAATAGTCTCTTCTGGCCCTGCTCCTTTACCACTATAACCAGATACACAGTCTCCCCTAATGTGGATTTCCTAAGGTCTGCAGGAGAGTAGCTTAGTAGCTGCTGCTTGTTTTCCCTCAGACAAGCCTGGATGCTAAGTTAAACACCAACACTCCCCAAGTCATCCCTGAAAGAAGGTTTGTGTGATACATGATGTCCTCAAAAAGAGCTGCTCAAACTTTTCCCATGTAAACATTGAAAAACTGAATGCTATAAAACCAAAATATTTTGATTTTGAAATTCTGCCATGGTGCCTCATGGTAGTTTTAGTTCAGTTGCCTCTCGTCCCCATTGTCTTCTATGGGCTGGGCTCCCTGACTGAACTACATCTCCCATGACGCCCCATAGCCAAGGACTCCCATGATGCACCATCTCCCATCTCCAAGAGGGAAGACTGTGGTGTATCATGGGAGATGTAGTCTGACCAGAAAGCCCAGCCTACCGAGGTGAGTGGGGCACCTGAACTAGAATTGCCATTAGACCCTGCAGCAACATTTCAGAATAAAAATATTTTGGTTTTCATATAAATTTTTTCAGTGTTTTGAATTTCCTCCAAAAATTGAAATTTTCGGAGAGAACCAAGTTCTGGACCAGCTTTAGTCCTTAGGCTGGAAGGTTCTCTCTCCCACTTTGTCCTGTTAAAGAAGTATGGAAGCAGGCACAGGAAATCCAAACTCTTCCTAGTGGGGAAAACCACAAAACAGACAAAATAAGAGGGTGAGGAAAGCAAACTGATGGGAGGAGAAGCTCAAGAGCAGAAAGCAACATTTCTGTGGCAAAATCCAGGATTTGTCCATCAGCTTGGCTGCATAATTGCATTTGACATGAGCATTTTGACCACCTGTCCTATATTTTAAGGGACAGCTTTATGTGTTGCCTAATGTCCCATATCCTGTTTTCAGACAGAACACACATTTTCCCTAGTTCAGCAAAAGAGCATACGCTGTGGTACTGCACAAATGTGAAAATTTGCACTGTATTTCATTTTGTACCATGAACAAAATATGGTATACTTAATCCTTCCTCAGAGTGTGGAGGGTATGGCCAAGATGGCCTCTTGAGCTCCCTTTCAGCCCTACATTTCTATGATTCTATTGGGGGCGGGGCGGGGAGGGGGGAATGTCTTTCCTTTAAAAATAAACATTACCCTGCATTTTTCATAAAGATTTCATATATCTCCTTGAAACGTAGCTATTCACTTCGGTGTCTGGCTGAGACTAACATCTTTTTCCTTACACCTGGATTTCAGTGGCTGAAGTGTCACCTTGGCTCCACTTAGCCAATGTTCTTTAGTGTAATAAGTGCAATAAAGGTAAAGTACAATTTTTTTAAAGTACTTTTGTCCTTTACTGCTCCTTTCTGAAGAACAAAGGTGCCTTTTAAAACTTGAAATCTGCCTTCCTTAGCCCTTGTTGGCTATTGAAACTTATCCAGACTACCTCAAGACAACAAAAGGCCCGGAAGGATTGCACCAATCCCCATAGAAACTGAGACCTCATTAATATTCCTGGTGCATGATGGAAAGGTGTTCCACTTTCTGTCTCTTCTCATACAAACTAGTGTTCTTAAGATTCTCCACAGCATTCACTTTGCCTGGAAAATCCAGGAACTGGCCCCCTACTATACACATGCCCACACCCCGTGTGCCAGGAAGTAGTGCTGTGTATTTGTAACTAGCGTTCACAAAGCAATGACTCTTCCCTTGTGTATGAGGAATGAAACTTTCATTGGGATAGTCTCTTGCTCTTAAGTGGGTCCAAGATGCACACAGAGAAAACTCAAGATATCCATCATTTGGACATTCTTTAGCCACTCCCAGCACTATATCATCCCACTTTTGAGTAGAGTTTGAGGCTTTGGTTCAAAATGAGTGCTCCACTAAGACAAGACATTCCAGGAAATGGGTAAGGTGAGCATTAATGTCAGACCACTGGAACCATTGCTCCTCCTTAGGCTTGTCTGAGGCAGTGCCCTATACACCATAGCTCAGGCCTACTATATTGAACTTTTTAATATAACCTGGGTTCCACATATTACTAATGCTGACCATCATCAGCCGCATGACTTTCCCAGGCCAACCAATCTCTTGTGAGACTGGCTGCTACTGTAAAGAGCCAGCATGACTACTCCAGTCTGAGATTCATGTTGACAAATGGCAGTGAGGCTGACTGGGGCTGAAAAATTCTGGAATGCTTACACAAAACTCCCAGAATCCCTCACAACTCTCCCAGTAGATGGGAGTAAATATTTGGAGGAAAACTTAAACCCTGACTTAACTCAATAACGGTGCTGGGCACCAGGATGCAGATGCTTCACGTGTCCTAGAATACACTGGTACATACATTGTCATACAGTGTGGGATGTGTCAACATGGTTCTGTCAGGAATGGTGCTGCTGGCTGGATACTCTGAACCAAGAAAAAAAAGAGACAACTAACAGTTTGATGCCCTTGCATGGATTTGTTCACTTAGCTCTGTATCCTGCCTCCAGAATTAACCTCAGCAGCTGGCCTGTATGAAGAAGATTGACTCAGAATCTTGGGCAAAATAATCTTTTGTCCCAGGCCACATCCATGGCTTCAAGGCTGAAGTACCCTTTGTACTATCTATTCCTTCATCCTCTTCCACTGAGGGGAATGACCTTTGCATCCACTGGCCCTGTCTCTAGAGCCCGGCAAATCTGCAGATATCTGCGGACCACGTCTGCAGATCGGATGTAGATACAAATGTTGTGTCTGTGCAGGGCTCTATGTATCCCTGCTTCCCCACCTTCAAATTCCCTATGTGCCGTGACACACAGGTAATTTCCCAGAATCAGAGAACATACAGAGGTTGCATACTCCCTGCATTGGCTCCACAAATCCTGACCCCCTGCATGCAGGAAAATTAAGCCACTTGTAGACCTGGTAAAAATGGGGAGGGGACGGAGGAGAGGGAAATTCTCAAAAAAAAGTTTCAGATTTTTTCCCTTTATTTTTAAATGAAAAATTTCAATTAAAAATTATAAAAATTCCAACTACTTTCAACCAACTCTCACCAGTTCTACTGTTCACAGGGTCCTCCATGTCTGGCTCATGTCAGAGTCTCTTAAAGATACAGTTCCCCACATGGGGGAGGATCAGAATTTGGCTCATCACATAAACACACCATAATCATGCCCCAGAGGAGCAGGACGATTTGCCCCATCTTGTAGACACACGCTAATCTTCTCTATTTGTCCAGCCAGTGCTGCAGACAGCTGGTGAGTAGCCGTGTGAAGGATGTCTTTGCCTTGCAGAGAGCTGAAACAGATGAAAGAGGAGTGAAATTATATATTTTACTTGTAAGAAGAGCAAAGCTGATGCCCCAGGAGATGCCAGTGAACAAGCTGCAGGAAGATACGGCAGCATAATGAAAGGTGAAAGGGGCATCCTATAGTTCATATGCGGATACAGCTGTAATTGGGTAGTATGAGACTCTCCTGCTTCATCCCAGCTCAAGAAAACCTCCTGGAGGTTTCTTATGCTTCCTGAGTTTCCTCATCTCCAGTGGGTGTTTGTTTATACAGCACATTTCTAGAAGGTGAGAAAGATGCTAGTGAGGTAATTAAAGGCTGGGTGATTTTCACAGCAATCCTAGCTGTCAGTGTTGGATTCACTGGTTGGCTGTGCTTACTGCAACCCAGCACCGAATCAGCTCCCACTCCTAGCTCCCCTGTTCATGGGGGACATCCATCTACATGCCTCTCATGACTCCCAACTTCCCAGCCTGAACAACAACAAGGAAGTGCAGGATTTTAGTCTATTCCCTAGCACCCTCCCTATGGAAGTGGGGAGGCCAGCTCTATCAGCAGCTGCAGTGCTCCTATCATGGTAACAGTACAAGATGACATTTGCTAGCATGGGACTCTGTGTACCCTGGGATGGCAAATCCCAAATTACATAACCTGCAGGCGGTTGACCTTGTGATTGAATCCCAGAGGCTGGCAAGTAAGAGAGCAGTGAGCATGAACACCCCTTGGTCAGGGTTGAGAAGCAATTTAACAGGCCTGCCAATTACTGACAAGCCTCTCTCTACTCCAAGCTGCTGGGAACTGCTGCCCAGTTGTGCCACTGATACTCTTGGAGGTGTGTGCTTTCAGCATGAGGCAATCGCCACATGCAATATTTAATTTCCCTAGTTCTTCCCTGTGTATCCTGAATAGCCCTTCACTTCTATATAGTCTTCCTTTGCCTGATCCTTTCAGCGTTAGTTATTGCAACCAGCTCTGCCACGTTAAGTCACTTTCCCTGGGGAAAAAATCCTTCGGGGTTTCAGCTTGTGGGGGAAAATATAGTGGAAGATTTTCAAAGGGCATAACTAGTTAACAAGGAGAGTGCACAGCTAACCAAGGCAGCAGCCTCCCCGTTTACGTACACATACAGTGGGATTCTGCCATTGTGATACAGATGGTGAACTGTATAAACAACAAGTTCCTGTTCTGCATCAGCCCGTCAATGTGCTTCTTGGAAAAGGACTTCTGTAGGCTGATTCTTATCTGTTTACAGTTCAGCCATTTTCACCATCCCAGCAATGTTATTTGTATAAACAATCCAAACCCACCGGGTAAGGCTGACACACAAGAGCATTTACTCTGCTTGAGGAGACAGGGGACTCAGCATATATTATATAGAAGGCACTGTTAGGAGAGAGGGGAAATATTAAACATAATCATAAAACAATCCTGTTTACCTAAAGGGCAAGGGTATTGTTTCAATATGATGGTTTAAAATAAATATAGTTACACTGAAATTTGAACCTCCAGTTCTACAGCTCTTTATTTCCATATCTAGCGCCCCCTCTCCACCCAGTTACCTTCTTTAATGCCAGTCTGCTTACAGGTTTTGATGGACAGGTCTGGGCTCTTTTGGATCCCGCCACCCACTCAGCAGAGTGTATCTTCTTTATTTTTCCCTATGAATTTATTTGGCGGTGCCTCCACCCCCCCTCGCTCCTTCCTGGCAGGGTCACCAGGGCAGCTTGGGAGGAAAATTCTAACCACAGTGTAACCCCCACTTACTTGCCAGATAGCTGGAGCCTCCCAAGAAATAACACAAACACATACAATATATTCAACACAATAATTATATTAAACAGGAGACAAATATAACATAACAGAGTAAAACATTATTCATAGGGTCACTGGTGCCCACACTGATAATACCCGTGACTTTCCCCAGTTACGTGACCTGATGTAGCAAATGTAAGATTAGTGTCCCATTGGTAGGCGTACTTTGTTGGGACCCTTGATGACCTATGACCACGATATCTTCTTTGCAGTGGTTTAGCAGTGTGGCTGACTGGGTCAGTACAGCCCAAAGGACTCACAAGTCGGAGAAGGTGGTAAGTCCTGTGATGGGTTGGATCACAGAAACCCACTTGGGAGCTGCCAGCTCATGTGCAATGGCTACCTCTGTTCCTGTTCTCCCTGCCAGCTACCGGTGGTTCCAGCACTCTGTCTTGCTGAAGCCAGACACACCCATCTGCTCCAGACACAGACCCAGAGTCTGAACCACCTGTCCCAAAGCTGCAGGTTTACCTGAGAACAGCTCACAGAAGTCTGCTTGCCCTTAGCACTCAGATGCCCAATTCCCAATGGGGTCTAAACCCAAATAAATCCGTTTTACCCTGTATAAGCTTTATACAGGGTAAACTCATAAATTGTTCGCCCTCTATAACACTGATAGAGAGATNAGACTTCTTATGTGGATTGGAGCATTCCAAGATGCATTGTTCCCCGACCGGGTACTTAACCTAGTGAATTCCTTCCTAAAGAGGCTGACCAAATGCCTCACAAACCTTAAGCAAGCAAGTATACAATCCATATTCTTAACCTCAAGTACAAAATGATATATGTGTACAAAAGGGATGAATAGATATAGTAGACCATAACCTTTACAGAGATATGTACCTGGCACAGGCAGCACAAAACATATTCCAGTTATGTCATATTCCCACAAAGCCTTATGGGAGGTACCGTCACAAGTCCCTCCACAGGTTTAATACGCAGCAGGTTATAAAATCCCCAAACCCTTACTCCCTGGCTTGAGGACACAGTTCAGGGAGTAGGGGGCCCCCAAAACAATTTCCTTGACCGACTAACTCTTCAGGCAGGAGTCAGGCTGCTTCTGGTCCCAGGATTTCCCCTCACCACAAAGGGGTGCAGTGCTCAAGGTGCAGATTACACAACTATACTAAAATCCAAACTGTAGTCTCCTAGCCCAGAGTCCAGACACACACACAGCAGGCAGCAGCCCTGGACTAGCAGCCAAAGCAGAGCTGACCATGTGGTGACTGGTCTCACCTAGGGAGCTGGAGGGCTAACTCAGCCTGGCTGGGGAAGTTTCCCAGCAAAACTCTACAAACTTGGAGTCATCAGTGGAGCGGGAAAAGCCCAGCGGAGGGATCTTGCTTTCAGGTCCCTAGAGGCCAGTTCTCAGGGGGAACCCCTGCATGCAAGCCTGGGACTCACCAGCTCCCCATACAGCCAGTCTTGCCCTTGCCCTGGCTGGCTCCAGACTGCCTCAAAAAAATGGCTTCTCCCCTTTCCTGAGCAGCCTGGGAAGGGCATCTCATTCCCTATTGGCTGCCGGGCAGACTCTGAATCTGCCTTGGCTCCCCTTCCCTACCAGAGACAGTGTGCCGCTCCCTGAGCTGCCAGTAGACAGAGCCCCAGGAATCTAGGTAATCTCCTTGGGGGTTACACATATAAACACTGGTCCAACTACTGCAGAGCTCCTAAGCAGGTGCTTAACATTAAGCATGTGAGCCATCCCACTGAAGTCAATGGGACTACTGCCATGCTTAAAGATAAGCACCTACTTTTTTGGATCAAGGCCTATATGAGGGCTTAGCTCTACCGCTCTAAAACAAAGACATTTATGGGGCTACTTTCAGAGGTGGGTGCTACTCCGAGTGAATAAGGGTGGCAGGACTGGTGCTTGAACAGTTAGGAGAATAAACAGGTGCTTGATTCAGCTTCCACTCACATTTCCATTGGTTTCAGTGAAGTTACTCCCAATTTGTACGAGTCTCAGTGCTGAATCCAGACCCATATGGCTACAGCTGTCAAAGGATTCAAATGAAAATGTATTAATTAAACAATGAATTTATACATAACATAACTTCCTTCTGGCCTCATTTGTTATCTGCTTTTCAACTAATTATCAGTTTTGTTTTCCAGCTCATCGGACCTAGAGATGAGCTAAAACAATGCAGAGTTCAGAATGGTGTGTGAGTTACTAACACCATTTAAATCAGTGTGCATGAGAACGTGAGAGAGCACAAGTGTGCGCTTGCCTGATATCTGGGAATATGTAAACTGTTAGCTTGATTATGTCCTGTAACATAAAAAAAGACATAAGGCAAACAGAGTCACTCCAAAACACAAGAGAGGGGAATGCATCTTAAACCCTACTGTCCCTTCAAATGTGTTCAGTCATGTAAGTTGGCTAAGATAGGGGGACTTTAAGGAAGAATGCTACTGCTGAAAAAAGGGCATGGTTTGACATAAAACAACATAAAACCATGTTTATTAATGGCTAGTGATGCTGATCCAAGCAAAAATTGTGACATCAGCTAACTTCCAGAGCCAGGGTCGGATATAACCCTAGGGTCAAGCAATGTACTTGCAAAAGGACATCCACAGTGATGATCCATGTAAAGTTATGTACTTGTTACAGAGAACCAGACACAGATGGGTATCAATGAGAGTGCAGTTGGTCAGGTGAGAAATGGGGCTGAGAAAGCATGACAGCTGGAGGCCAGTCATAGCAACTCAAATTCACATCTCACTGAAGTGTGGCTCATGCCATTGTTATTGGTACAGAATCCTGACAACAACAGGGCACTAGCTGAATGCACTGTGGGTTCAAGTACCATTAGTGCATGAGTTATATAAGCATATTCTGATGACTTTTACCTAGAGCAGAACATCCTGCCACAGTGTTATGGAAACAGAAATACATAGAGACGCCCTGCACAAAATACCCAAAGACAGTGTTTAATAACCATCCACAAATGTGCAACAAAGGAACAGCTGCCATACATACAAGTGAGGAGACGGCCACCAGTCACAGCAAGGACACAAAGCACCTTCCTTCAGAAAACATGGCAGTATCTCCACAGTACACAATCTGTAATGGAGGGAGGGGAAGAACATATGTCACATATTATCGGTCAAGCACAACCTGTGGTGCTGCTCCCGGCCCATCACTTTGTCTAGGTTCCACGCTAAGTTCATCTAACTTTGTGTTTGCTGCAAGGGCTGCTGTTGCTTCCCCTCCCCTGGTATTGTTTTGATCAGAAGTAGCCTATTGCAAGATTGACCTGGTTTCACATTCTCACAGAGCTCACCTGCCCTGTGTTGATCCCAAGACCTGGCCCTACTCACATCGGTGCTCCTGACTGGGTGTACATTTAGACCTGCCTTAGTCAGCCACTTATGGGTTATGTGACTCAGTTGTGGGGTAGCAACCACTTGTGCCTCAGTTTAGCCATTTTGAAGTGGGTGTAATACGTACCTATCTCACAGGCATCTTGTGAAGCTCAAATAATTGAAGTGTGGTTCTGGTTGGAAATGTGAGTATGTAACAGAATGGGGTCCATGACATTTCAAAGTTAAAAAAAAAACAGGAAACCTAAATAAAAAAAAAAAGATTTTGTAATCCCTCTCCTTTAAACAAAATAAAAATTCTAATATGTAAAAATGAAAACTTCTTACTGCTCCATGTGTGTATTCAGAGTCATGTCTGTGATGACAAAAATCTACTGTGTTACTTTTTACTCTTATTATAAAGCTAACATTGGTAAGGCCTGGTCTGTATGAGAAAAGTTGCACCACTTCGACCTGCTTTCACGTATAAAAACATATAGCACAACAAGCATAGTTTGTTTCTTTGTTAAATACACATGCCATTTTCATCCAGGGGAAGGAAGAGAGGAAGGAGAGAGACACATCTGACAAATTATAGTCACACAAGGCAAGTGAGGACAAGGTAGTATCTTTTCAAGGCTCCAAACAGCACAGGTGCACCTCCTTGTGGTTAGGTCTGGGAATTACCTTTCACCCCTTATGAATCCCCGTGCTATCAGTTGCTCATACTGCGATTCCTTCTTCAACACACAGCCCTTTGGCCAGCGTATCAAATCCCCCGTTCCAGTGTATCAAAGGCCCCACTGGACAAGCAGTCCAGATGCCACCTCAGACGGTCTTCCATCCCACCTCTAGGTCCTGAAGACAGGCCCACCCACTACTGCGGGTTTCAGCTCAGAGACTCTATGATTAGCAATCCAAGTCTGCTCTTCCTCAATCCTGGTTGCTGTTTCCCTGGGCTCTTTCCTACCCCACCTCTCTATCTCCCAGTATATCTCTGGGTTTGCTACTAGAACTTATTCTGCTCCCTGTGGTTACTTCACTCTTCTTGGCCTCTTGCCAGATACCCTAGTCTAGGGCAGGATCCAAGGGCTTACTCTCCCCCTGGACTTCCTCCTTGTCCTGGACTGCCTCCCTTTCCCATAGTCTCCTCCTTTGTCTTTGGTTTTGGCACAGCAGCCTCATCATACGAGGCTATGACTGGCACTTTCTTCATTAATTTTTAGCCAAGTTTTTTGTTCTTGTTTTTAATGTATACTTTCACTCAGTCTAGTATCCTTAAGGAAATATAGCAAGGCTTTTTTCAGCTATTCCATTTCCCTGACATTTTCAGTAGGCCCTTAGGGGGGGGAGGGGAGGGAATCTTCAATTCAAAGCCAACTCAATTTTTCATAAAGAAGCTTTCTTTCCATAGAATATTGCCCACAATGCCATAAAAACATGATCAACAGTTTCTTTGGTTTTGCACATAGTACACAGCCCGTCTTTATGTCTTTTTAACAGGTTTAATTTATCACTTAAGGCACAATGACCTTCTAACACTGAAAATGACTACTTCACTTTTCTCTCATGACCGTGGAGTATAGTATTGCCTCCGATTGTTGAGCATACATCATAGAACCTTCGCCCTTTTGTTTCCTTAGTCCCTGCCATTCCTTCACCAGCTCCCTGGTGCCCACACATTTAACTTCCTGTCTACTTAAGGGTATCTTAATATCCACCTCCTCGTGTTTTAGAGTATGTTTTGCTGCTTTGTCAGCCATCTCATTTCCAGGTATTCCAGTATGTGCCAGAAGCCATTCTATCGTTAACAGATACCGGCTTGCATTATTTTAGTCTCCTCCTGCTATCACTTCTTGACTTTATATTCCTATCCCAGGTCTCCCACAGGTGGGCTTCATCTGAAATTAGGCCTGATAAATCCCTTGCTGCCCTCCAGGTACAGCATATAAGGTTAATTGTCCCCTTCTGGCCCACATTAACACACTCAGGGCTAGTGTGGTGTGAATGCCACATCACTTAATGCATTACTGGAAAGTGCTCTGGCTCAGATCCTGACAAGTATTTAGGTGCCTAACTCCCATGGGAATCAATGAGAGTTAGAAGCCTAAATACCTTTCAGGATCTGAGCCTCTATACCACAGTAAAGGATATGGTCTAAGTTTCTCAACAGAATTCATTGCACAGTACAATTCTGTATTTTGCATTCTCTCTATGTGATTCCATACACTATTATTACTTCTTTAAATCCTTCAAATTCCTCATTGGAAGGTAACACACAACTGCCCTCAGAATTTGAGCTTGACTAAACGAGTGACAGGTAACTCCAGATCTTCCTCCTGCTATGTGCAATTAATCTTTTTCCACAGAATTCTTGGTTTTGTTTTCAATAGTAGGAAAATAGAATTTCTCTGAAAAAATAATTGATGCTGGTATACCCAGTCCCAGGAGAATTTCAGTCTGGTGAGTGGGATGCATACACATCTTGGCATTCGCTTCTCTACCCAGGCAGCTCAATGGAGATGATGAACTCAGGATTAGACAACTTTTGCCCATGTTCTAAAGTGGGCCAGCAGCACTTACAAGCTGTTCACTCTTTATTTTTTCAACCCCCCCCCCCTTCCTGTGGACAGACACTGGTTTCCAAAGAGTAGATGATTTTGTTATGGACACAGCTGAAATATCATGGTTTACCAAACAACAGATGAGTTCTTACCAGAGCTGGGTGCCTACCACAAACCATTTCCCACAAATATCCACTTGTATAAAAAGGATATTTGCTTTGAAAATGGGTTTGATCCAAAACTCATTAAAGTCCTTAGAAAGCCTGCCATTGACTGAAATGGGTTTGGATCAGGCTCTCTGCTTCCAGTCTTTGTAAATTAGCTCATTTATTAAAAACAACACATTTAGTATTCAGAGACAGAGTATATACAGAGTATATGTTTTTTCACACCCCCTGAATGACATAAGTTTTGCCGACATAAGCGGGAGTGTAGACATGGCCTTAGACTTATAGTTGGGCACCAGAAACACAACATGGTAGAGAAAGTGGGTGAGGTAATATCTTTTATTGGACCAACTTCTGTTGGTGAAAGAGACTGAGTGTCACAGCTAAATACAAGGTTGAACAGATTGTTTGGCAGAAGTAGTTACACATTTCAAGGGCCAATTCAAGGCAAAGTGGCCCGTTAACACCTCTGCAGTCATGGGGGGCGGGGGGGGGCAGGGTTAGTCATAGATTCATGTAATAAGCCATAAAACCTGTGCATCTATTAGTCCATGATTTTTAGTGTCTAGCAAAGATAAGAATTTAAGCTCCCAGGCTCGACTTTTGAAGGTATTGTGCAGGTTTCCTTTGAGAATGAGGACAGAGGTCTCAGATATGGACTGATTGTTTTGTGAAAAGCGTTCACCCACAGGTGATGGTGTACTTTTGTCTTTTAAGGTTTTCCTGTGTGAGTTCTTTTGAGAATGTAGTGATTGTCTGATTTCACCCAGATAGTTGTTACTGGGGCATTTAGTGCCCGGGATGAGGTACACCACATGTTGGAGGCACAGTTACCTGTTAATGAGCCTCCCAGAGCTCAAAAATAATGCAGACAAATCCTTCAGTAACTAAATTTCAAATAAAATAAACAACACACCTGAGAAAACCTGAAGCAACTCATGACAACTTTGCTGGGAAAGAAAAAGAGTAAGAAATATAGTAATGGCATTATTATCTCAAATTATTTTTGCAGCATAGTCCAGTAGAGAGGGTATTGGGCTAAGAGTCAAGAAACTTGGGTTGTATTCCTGGCTCTGATCATAGACCTTGGGAAAGTTATTTCATTTTTTTGTCCCCAATTTCCACAACTGGAAAATGGAAATAATGATACTTGTCCACCTTTGTAAAGGGCTTTGAGATCTATGTAGAGAAACTGCTACATGGGAAGTCAGTGTTGCCTAGCAACTATCACTCTGGACTGGGACTCAGAAGACTTGGGTTCTATTTCTAGCTCCTGCCACTGGCCTGCTGTATGACTTTGGGCAAGTCACTTTGTTTCTCTCTGCCTCAGTTTCCACATCTTTGAGATGGGGCTATTGATACTGGCCTCCTGACCTGCTTTGAGATCTGCTGATAAGAGCTATATAAGAGCTAGGTATTATTACATAAAATAATAATATCTTATCTCTATTTGCTTCAGGCTATAAAATTAGGTAACATGGCAGAGCTGTATGTGACAGGTGGGCATTCTGTGATCCTCCCCGGTGACCATGTGGCACTGGAATGTAGGTGGGTGGGTTTGCAATTATGCTGTTGTTGATTCCATTCCATCTAAGAGACAACAACATGACTGGTACATAGCTCTGAATAAGTTCCTTGTTAAACTTGCAACCATCTGGATTGAGACTCATTCCTCTGAACACAGCAGACCACGTCAGCCACATGAACGCTACCCAAGATAAGTGGGGTTTGTGAGAATGAAGCATGAGGGCGTGGGTTGTTGGTATCAAGACAAATAACCTGGCTAAATAACTAAGGAACTGTTGATGATCTATATAGACTATAAGAGGCTAGTCAAGAGAGACCTGAACTCTAGTGCCCGGACCAAGGTGAATATAAGTAGAGATGGGAGCAACCTTCTGAATGAAACTCAAAACCAGGCAAAATTCATCTTTGTTCAGATTTAGTTACAAGCTTGAATCTCAGGTTAGGTTCACTGAAGGTCTTGTACCTTCGGAGGAACTTTAGCTCAGTAGTGAAGGAAATGGGCTCATATTTCTAGAAATTCTGAGTTAAATTTCGAGTAAATGTGCAGTCTGGAGCTGATTTATGGTTTCGGACAGAAAGTTTATGAAATGTAGTGGGTTTATTCAGAAATCAGGCAAAACCAGGAGGTTTTGAATGAGCTTTGCTTTCAGTTTTGGGTGTCACTCAAACTCACACAGTCAAAGCTCAAAAGGTGTAAATTCACATGAATCTAAATAGGGGAAGGGAAAGGGCTGTATTAGAGCTGGTTGAAAAGAGGGGGGGAAATAATAAAAACAATACAAACATCCCCCCAGTTTTTCAACATGTTGACCAGCTGTGTATTTGGTTGAAAAATGGGGGAAATAACTTCTGAAATTTGAAGTGATATTTTTCATGTTTGTTTTTTGAATCTCAAAATTTCAAATTTCATCAAAATTTGAAAACAATCGACCATCTCAGGTTTGCCTGTGGATGTGAACAGATGAGTTACATACACCTATAAATTAAGCCCTGAGGGTCCCTGTAATGTTGTAGGTATTGTTATTATGCTTATTACCACCTGGTTGCAAATGTGAAAATAGCTATTTCCAGTTAGGAGCCCTAAGGCTACAGTGAGCATGCTCCTGGGGGGAGGGGAGGAGGAAGTTTTTCAAGATGGAGGCTGCTTAGTTGTCTATGTGAACTTGTATCAGAATAAAAGATCTCCTTTTTCACTTCTAATCTGGTTTGGGTCTCCATATATACAGTCCCTAACACTGAATTAATTTTGAATGTAATTGTTTCCTCTCTTTGCTCCTTTTTGACAAAAACCATGTTTCCCTTTTATCTCCCCCTCTAATTCCAAGAAGGAATGTGATTCTCATTCAATTTCCATTGTCTCTTTTCATCTACCCCTGCCTACATACAAAACTATAGACAGAAGGGCCCAGGAAAGACCACGTGGGTCATCCATTCTTATGCATGGTGTCACAAGTCCAGATCCCCACTCTTGGCCACTCACCAGACTGCTGGGAGGGGACCCAGCTGCTAGATCCTAGGTGTTTTAAGCCTCTGGAATCTGAACAGAGCCAATGCACTGCCTCTGTCTTCGTCTATTTAGCACCCTGTCTCAAGAGTTTAGACCACACAGACCACTGACAAGCCCGCTGGAACCAGTGCTGTCCCATCAGACCCGTGTCACTTAAACACCTCCTCTCCCAGAAGTCCACCTGAAGGTGTGCACCTTCTGGGTTATGGTTTAACTCTCTCAGGGGCCATGTGATAAGGTGTAGCACATAACACATACAGACTTTACACACAACTCGAACACAGCAGTGCTCTTAATCACACAGAACATTACACAGCTCGATTCAAAAACAACAAACACCATATGCCTTTCCCTGCCTCCATATCCTCACCACTCTTGAGCATTCTTTGGGCTGGGGTCAGAGTCTGCTACGGCCATCCAGCATCCTCCTGTTATTGTGCAAGGTTTGTGTTCTGAAATATGGAGTCTTCTGCCACAGCTGACTTCCTCTGAAATTGGCCAGTCCAGCCCCTTCCTCTTTCTTGCCCCAAAACTTCATGTGTGTTTCTCTGTGGGTCTTAGCCAGTTTATACACTGCCCCCATCCCCTCATTCAAACACCTGGCTTCTTTGTTCTGCCTTTGGTAGCTTTCCACTGCTCCAACACCTTTCTCTAGACCAACTTGGCCAAATGGGTTTCCAAGCTCAAGCACCCTTCTTAGTAAGGTTGTTAACTCCCATTGTCCCTAGGCTAGGGAAAAGGTCCGTCAGCTGATGGTGGATCCCACATTTATATAGGGGCATTCAGTGATAGAGTAATTTTCATAGTAACAACTTCATAGTATCAATCAGAATTCATAAGTTGTACAGACAGATCCCCCAAATCATCACACATAGTCATTTTATCCATTCCTCAGAAACAGACACTAGAAGGGTCTATGATAAAAATCTGAGGCGCTGGGGGCCAGGTATCCTCAATGCTAGCTCCTAGAGAAGGGAGAGCCCAATTTATGTATCCTTCTATCCATCTAATTTCTTATCTTAGCACCCATAACTGTAGTATCCAAATACTGGAAGAGATTGAAATGTGCCTTAATTTTACCATTTGCAGAGTCGAGTACAAGTCCCACTGTTTCACAGTAGCCTACCTGCAATAACAAGAGTGGGAGAGGGGGATTTCACGTTAAGCAGCCACAGAGCCATGTGCATCTATTATATTTACCTTTAACATTGTCCTTTACACCCTGGTACTACGATTGGCACTTTGTAAGTGTTTTAGATAGATTAAATAGGTATTACAACCACTCCTGGCCTTTATCAGAAAAGGTGTTAGTTCTCCTCACTTACTTTCATTTTTAGGGCCCAATCTTCAACTCGTGTAAGTCGACATAGTTCTACTGAAGACAGTAAGACATAAAGAGCTATGCAGATTTATACCAGCTGTGGTATAAACTCTATTATATATTGCTCTACTGGTTCATTTTGTGTCTCTTTGACTGCCCTTTATATGTCACATCCTTTCTTTGGGTGCAGTAACAATAATATCTAGCTCCTATATAGCACTTTTCATCTGTAGATCTCAAAGTGCTTTACAAGGGAAGATAGTGTCATTATCCCCATTTTTTACAGATGGGGAAACTGAGGCACAGAGCAGTGTTGAGACTTGCCCAAGGTCACCAAGTTGGCTAATAACAAACCTGTACCCATTACATTTCTGTAAGGCCTTAATTCTCAAAGATAAATACGTTACATGACAATCCAGTGACACTTCTTCCACCACACGCAGGAACAATGAACTCAAACTTCTGTGGCTTTTCCTGTCCTACTCAGTAGCCATTAAACAGATCAGAAATCACCATTAGAACTTCCTCTATTCTCCAGCCATATTCCCTGTGGGGTTTGGCTTCACAGAGTCATTCAATGTTCGCCTTTTTAAAGACCTTTTGTTTAACCAAGCAAAAAGTGATTGATACAACACAGAACAAGTGAGTAACGGCACAGGGAGCTAAATCCACCAACCCTGGTTTACCTGAGTCATTCTTACTCATTTGAGTAGTCCTATTGACTTCCCATGAGTAAAGAAGGGCTACTCATATGATTAAGGGTTTTCAAGAGTGGTGTGGTAAACATTCCCAAATGTCCAAACAGCAGTGCACTCAAATATTCAGCCTATGCAGAGGACTAGCACCAGGCATACATACCATTTAGATCTGATGCCCTCAAAATGAGAGGAAGTATGGTCTGGTGGTTACCAGCACTTCCCTACTATGTGTGTGACCTGGGTTCAGGGTTCAAGTCTCTGCTCTGCCATGGACTTCCTGTGTGACCTTGGGCCTTCCAACTCTGTAAAATGGGCCTCGACTTGAGGTGGCTGGCAGTCTTGATACCCATACCAACAGATGGTAGCCCTGCCCAACCTCAAAATGCAATTGTGTTGATCCTCCCCTTGGGGGGGGGGGGGGTGTATGCTACTCTTAAACCATGTCTACACTACACACCATTTTCAGTCACATGTAGGGTATGTGGAGCTACATGCTGCAGTGGAATGCAAGTTGCGTCCACACTGCAGTGTGAAGCTACGTGTCGGTGAAGGGCTCTGGCAGCGGGGAGCTGCTGGAGTCTTCTCCCACAGCTGGGAGGCAGTGGAGCAGTAAATGGCTAAAAATAGCAGCCTGGAGGAGGAGACACACCTTGGGCAAGTAGAGAGCCTAAGTTGTGCCTCACCATCGACATTGCTATTTAAATCGATGTGAACACTAAGAGGGCTACCCCAGTATATACTCTACATGCCACCGAAAGAAGAATACACTGTAGATGTAGCCTTAAAAATACATTAGGGGAGTCAGCATACTTTTTTTTTTTTTTTTAAACCACAACCTGCTAACGCAGGGGGTCTCAAACACGCGGCCCGCAGGGTTATTGCATGCAGCCTGCGAGCTCCTCACGCCCCCCCCCCCCCCCCCCCCCCCCCCCCCTCCCCCCGCCCCCCCCCCCCCCCCCCCCCCCCCGCCTGTCCCCCATGTTTACCTAGAGCGGCTGCCTGCCTGCCCTACCCCCGCGCCGGGAATCGGCTGGAACCTGGGGAAGGAGGGCCACAGGGGTGTGTGTGGCTGTTGCTTCAGGCACCGCCCCCAGCAGTTCCCATTGGCTGGGAATGGGGAACTGTGGCCAATGGGAGCTTCTGGGGGCAGTGCCTGAAGCAACAGCCACACACACCCCTGCGCCCCATTTTCCCCAGGTTCCAGCCGCTTCNAACCCCCACCGCACCCCTCCTGCACCCCAACCCCCTGCCCTGAGCCCCCTGCCACACCTTGCACCCTGACCCCCTCCTGCACCCCTCACCCCAACTCTNCCCTGAGTCCCCTGCCGCACCCCGACCCCCTGCCCTGAACCCCCTCCACACCCTGCACCCCAACCCGCTGGCCTGAGCCCCCANAAGGGGTTAGAATGGGGGCAGGGAAGGGGTGGGAAGAGGCGGGGCAGGGGCGGGGCCTCATCGAAGTGGTGGAGTGGAGGTGGGGCTGAGGGCGGCAGGGGGGAGGTGTCAGTAAATGCAGCCCTCGGCCCAATGTACTAGTCCTCATGTGGCCCTCATGGTCATTTGAATTTGAGACCCCTGTGCTAACGTATCTGATTTTGTTTCAAGAAATCCAGAGTATTGTCCCGTTTTTCATATGTCAGGTAATTTCTGCAGTTCATTACAGGCAACTTGTTTTGAATTCTCTTGCTAAATGGAAGCATGTTGTGAGCACCGGAGCCATGACAGCTGTCCAAATCAAGAGATGGCACTTTTGTGCAAGTGCCAACAGAAATAGGCGGCTTCTGAACTCTAATCTTCTAAAAAAGCAACCTCTGGTGTAGCCCAGCAACCTAAGACTGGGACAGTGGAGTATCAGTCAACAAGCCTTTCTGTACCTGTGCCCCAGCAGACTGGCCTATTATATATTCCCAAAAAGAAGGCCATGTGCTTGGTTTACAAAGCATACATTTCTACATACACTAGCGGATAGATTCTCTTGCATTTGTTGTCTAAAGTTGGAGAAATAAAACCTCTCTATACAATAAATTACACCCTTAGTCAGTATAAATCAATGCAGCTCCATTTACTTCAATGGGACTATTTGTGCACTTGAAGTTAGGCATGTATATACAAGATGTGTTTTGCTGGATCAGGGCCTTAAGGAGGCCACCCATCAGGGAGTATTAGGGTTCTTTCCTTCTATGTATTTGTAAATCCACACTGAGAGTGTGGCTCTCTCTCCTCCTTTAGTGGCTGGGCCACATAAAGAGTCTTCTACTTCCTTCAAGCTACTTGACTTGGTCATTGGGCCCAAGTGCTAATTACTCATGCATTTAGATCTAGTGGTACCAGGTTCCATCACCAGTCAACTCAGCCAGGGCAGATGTTGCATAATGTTGACACAAAGAACACCACTGTAGAGGTGCTGGTTTTGATGTGAAGCTTGCAAGACATTTTCACCCCAGGCTTCATCTGCTGCTTCCATAAGTGAGTCTGTAGCCAGTGCTCAATCACCGGTAAATGTACTACGATGTTCCTGCCCATACACATCTATGCCAGGGATCAGGGTTGTTTCATGTACTGTGTGCTGGGTAATAAAATGAGAGGACTCTGTGCTTGTGAAACTAAACTGGCTCTTTACTAAGGAAATTATTTACACAGAGCTTGCAACTGTACCTAGCACTGAAGCCATGTGCACACAGACTGACTTCTTCATGCCTCCTCCAAACTCTTCCCTCCTGCAACCTGTGCTTCTCCCTCCATCTTCCATACAGGTTGCTACATGGTTCCTCACCAGAGCCAACATTCTTTCCTCCCACAGTGAATGAATGGAAGACCCTACCCACCTTGAACTTGAAGTAGACTCCTTCTCCTTTCAGCTCCCATTTTTCTGTCTGAGAAAAACATATGTCCATACTAGCCAGCTAGCCTCTCCATACACAGTACTCCCTTCAGCTTATGTGGTAGAAGTACATTGTGGGTACTTATCCCACAGTTCCTGGAACAGTTCCCGAAAACAAGGGTTTATGAGGGAACTTGAAAAGTATTGTGGAACCACACCATGGCTGCAATCTAAGTTATCACGCTTGCTAGGAAGTAGAGGTGGATAGCCCAATAGAAGGTGTGGCTATTGAGCTAACCACCTGTGTGGTACATTCCACCCAGCTTACATGCATGCTGGCCTTGTTGTAAAAGAAGCCTGAACTACAGTGGACAGACTGAGGCAATTTCAACACACAGTATCCATTCAGCCTTCCCATCTCATGTGCTCTTACTCATCCTCAGTCGTGCATGATGATATGCCCCATGATCCTCACAGACAGTGGCAGATTATTGCATGGACCCACAAAGCCTGTGCCAAGGGCCCTGGCCAATTCAGGGGTCCGCACCCCTGCTCCTCCTCTTCCCCCTGAGGTCCCGCCCCCTGGCCAACCCGGAAGCCAGATCCCAGCTGTAACAGGATGAACATATTCCCCCACTCCTGCCTGGAGCTGGCCCTGGCCCCTCACTTCTCCCCTCCCCCACAAGGAGCTGGCCTCAGCCCCTTGCTCCCCCCACCCCTACACGGAGCTGGTCCGAGCATCCATCCCCTGCGTGGAGCTGGCCCAAGCCTTCCTCTCCCCCACCACAGAGCTGGCACAAGCCTCTACTCCCCACTCCCTCCCCCCAAGCCCCACCACTCACCCCCCCAGCCCCTTTTTGGAAAAACTGGGCATTTGTCCCATTTGCTCTTGCCAGCTGGTGCTCAGTTGGCAAGAGCAAATGGGACAAATGCCCAGTTTTGCCAAAAAAGTTGGGACGTCCGGGTCAGGGCTTAAAAAGGGGACTGTCCCAGCCAAAACAGGATGTTTGGTCACCCTAGGCTATAGTAAGAGCCGTTCAGGGAGCCCGGGCTGCTGTGGAGAGTTCCGGACCCTTCACCTGCCCTGGCCCATGCTCCTGCCCCCAGGGTGTGCCGCCCAGGGCAGGTGGAAGGTCCAGGCTCCCTACAGCAGCCCGGGCTCCATGGGTAGCTCTTATCACAACCTGGCTTCTGGCCAGGCCAAGAGGCGGGGCCCTGGGGGGAGGGGAGGAGCAGGGGGCAGGGCCCCATCACAGGGGTGTGAGTGAGGCCCAAATATTTTGTGCCCAGGGCCCCAATAAATCTTAATCTGCCTCTGCTCACAGAGTTCATTCATAGTGACTGACCCCACTCAGCTACTTTTCTGACCACTGCCAGCATCTTTTTCTCACTAGGAGTATGGTCTGGTAATCTATTTGTTTGCAGTGGATGTAGGGGTTGCTGATCGGACCCATAAGAGACAGGGTTGTTTGTGACTCTCCTATCACCATCCTACTCTCCATATCTGGCTCTGCTGCATTCTCTCTAATGGCTGCACCCCAGAAATAGGATTGCTGTTGTGGGGGTACAATAGGATGCAGACTACAGTGATCCTGCTGTGCAGTTTGGTGCTTGCATTTCCCTGTGCATGCTTTTAATGCCTTTTTGGAGTTTCAACCCTTGGCTGTTCATTTTGTTTTCTACTGTGCCTCTCCTTTTCTCAGCCTCCTCCCCTCATTCTGCAGCATATTTTGGCTTTTCCACTAGCCCCTCTCCAGAGCCACAAGCTACTGAAATCAGTGGGAAAAGGAGTTACATAAAGTCAAAAATGGTTTAAAGTTGACACTGTTTCTGAAATCTGCTTCAGCAAGTTTTGTTAGGTGCAGGCTATTGCTGAGCTTCACAAACCTTGACTCAGCACATATGCAAATAAGTTCCAAAAATAGACGACACTTCCCTAATTCACATGTGCTACATGTGCCATATTTCCATGCTGTGCTTTCCAAAAATAGCATCCACACATGATTGGTTGTGATAAAGCCACGAGTATTTAGCTGCACGCACTGCAACACTGACATCAAAGCAGGGGCTCTCAATCCTTTTCATAGAGAGATTATCTCGTGTACACCCTCCCTTCCCATTCACAAAAGCATGGATCAACCTCCCCTTCCATGTGCAATTGCATAACATCCCTGTGGCAACTGCAGCAAATTGCTCACATGGAACAGCAATATTAGGAAGGTGTTTAAATGTATTTTTAGTTTCTTTTCATGCTATTTATAAGCTTGAAACAAGGTGGAAAGTCACCACATTGTGGCCAACCAGCTCCCCACAGACCACCGGTAAGGGCTCAGCAGGATATCAAGGCCCCCGCAACTACAGTTTGAAACCCAAGGGTTACTTTTAGAGACCCAGAAAAGAATCTGGTTAGAAGCTGAATTAAGTGTTCCTCTGCTGTAGTTCCTATCATAGGAGTAAACAGGTTTGTGGCTTACATTCAGGCACATGTTAGAAAGAGACATACTGGAACAGGACAGGCAGAGAGCAATGATCTGACACTTGGCATTGCTTTATAACAGTGGTTCTTAACCTTTACTGCAGCCTGAACCCCTTTGGTTCTCAAAATATGCTCTCGCACCCCTTATAAAAAAATCAAAATATGTTCTTGCACCCCTTAAACCTAGATATATTTGTTTGTATATTACAGTAATCATTAAAAAATGTATAATTNCCTTTGGTTCTCAAAATATGCTCTCGCACCCCTTATAAAAAAATCAAAATATGTTCTTGCATCCCTTAAACCTAAAAAATATGTTCTTGCACCCCTTAAACCTAGATATATTTGTTTGTATATTACAGTAATCATTAAAAAATGTATAATTTTAATAAATACATAGGTTTGATGAAACAAAGTAGTTGTACTTACGTGTCTGTGCTTAATTTGTGTTTTCGATGATTTACCTTCTAAAAAAATCTGGCATGTCTCGCACCCCCAGAAAGGGCATCTCACACCCCCAGGGAGTACGTGCACCCCAGGTTAAGAACCACTGCTTTATAATAAACTAACACACAGGAAACAACATATTTCTAAATTATGTGACTCCTTTTAGTACTACACCTCTACCCCGATATAACGCTATCCTCAGGAGCCAAAAAATCGTACCCCGTTATAGGTGAAACCGCGTTATATCGAACTTGCTTTGATCCACCGGAGTGCGCAGCCCCGCCCCCCAGAGCACTGCTTTACCGCGTTATATCCAAATTCGTGTTATATCGGGTTGCGTTATATCGGGGTAGAGGTGTATTTCTTTGTTATTATTACTCAGCAGCTCTGCTCCTCTGGCAGAATGGAACTTACTACCATACAGCTAAAATTCGTCTGTGCTGAAGACGGAGCATTCTCAGGGGCCAGTCCAAGGCTGTGGAATGAATGACCACAGGAACGAAGGACCATCACAAACCTCACCACTTGCCACTCCACGTGCAAGTCCACTTAGAACTACTAAGCGTGGTATATAACCATTTAAATGGCCCAGATGACTGGAGGATAGCTAATGTGACCGATTTTTGTTTAAAAGGCTCCAGAGGTGAGCCTGGCAATTACAGGCTGGTAAGCCTAACTTCACTACCAGGAAAATTGATTGAAACTATAAAAAAGAACAGAAGTATCAGAGATATAGATGAACATGATTTTTTTAAAGGGAAATCATGCCTCACTAACCGACTAGAATTCTTTGAGGGGATGTGGAGAAGGGTGATCCAGTGAATATAGTGTACTCTGAGTTTGAGAAAGCTTTTGACAAGGTCCCTCACCAAAGGTTACTCAGCAAGCAGTCACAGAATAAGAGGAAAGGTCCTCTTATGGATCAGCAACTAGCTAAAAGACAAGAAACAAAGGGTAGGAATAAATGGTCAGTTTTCAGAATGGAGAGAGGTTAATAGCGTAGTCCCCAGGGATATGTACTGGACCAGTCCTATTCAACATATTTGTAAATGATCTGGAAAAGAGGGTAACAAGTGAGGTGGCAAAATTTGCAGATGGTACAAAATTACTCAAGATAGCTAAACCCAAAGCAGACTGTGAAGAGTTACAAAGGGATTTCAGAAAACTGGGTGGCTGGCCAACAAAATGGTAAATGAAATTCAATGTTGATAAACAGAAAATAATGCACATTGGAAAACATAATCCCAACTATACATACAAAATGATGGGATTTAAATTAACTGTTACCACTCAAGAAAGATCTTGGAGTCATTGTGGCTAGTTCTCTGAACATAAGAACATGAGAACGGCCGTACCGGGTCAGACCAAAGGTCCATCTAGCCCAGTATCCTGTCTACCGACAGTGGCCAATGCCAGGTGCCCCAGAGGGAGTGAACCTAACAGGCAATGATCAAGTGATCTCTTTCCTGCCATCCATCTCCACCCTCTGACAAACAGAGGCTAGGGACACCATTCCTTACCCATCCTGGCTAATAGCCATTAATGGACTTAACCACCATGAATTTATCCAGTTCTCTTTTAAACGCTGTTATAGTCCTAGCCTTCACAACCTCCTCAGGTAAGGAGTTCCACAAGTTGACTGTGCGCTGCGTGAAGAAGAACTTCCTTTTATTTGTTTTAAACCTGCTGCCTATTAATTTCATTTGGTGACCCCTAGTTCTTGTATTATGGGAATAAGTAAATAACTTTTCCTTATCCACTTTCTCCACATCACTCATGATTTTATATACCTCTATCATGTCCCCCCTTAGTCTTCTCTTTTCCAAGCCGAAGAGTCCCAGCCTCTCTAATCTCTCCTCGTATGGGACCCTCTCTAAACCCCTAATCATTTTAGTTGCCCTTTTCTGAACCTTTTCTAGTGCTAGAATATCCTTTTTGAGGTGAGGAGACCACATCTGTACACAGTATTCGAGATGTGGGCGTACCATCGGTTTATATAAGGGCAATAATATATTCTCAGTCTTATTCTCTATCCCCTTTTTAATGATTCCTAACATCCTGTTTGCTTTTTTGACCGCCTCTGCACACTGCGTGGACATCTTCAGAGAACTATCCACGATGACTCCAAGATCTTTTTCCTGATTTGTTGTAGCTAAATTAGCCCCCATCATATTGTATGTATAGTTGGGGTTATTTTTTCCAATGTGCATTACTTTACATTTATCCACATTAAATTTCATTTGCCATTTTGTTGCTGTAAGGGAGCGTGCGGACTCACCCCTGCAGTGCCTCCTGCTGGTCGTCCAGGGAATTAGCTCTTCCAGCGTCCTGGAGCGCCCCCTGCAGGCTGGTGATCCAGCTTGCCACTGGCCCGTGTCCCTCCCAGGACCCCGGTGCCCCTTTCTCTGGGTCTCCCCCCTCGCAGGGGAACCCTCCACCGCCACCGTGCCTCAGTCGTAGGCTACTGCCAGTCACCAACTAACCCCCGCACCCTGGGGCAGACTGCAGTGTCAGCCACTCATTACAGGCTAGGTTGGGGTTGGACCTGCTGCCTTGGCCTACCCCTGGGCTGCCCTCTGCAACCCCCAGTACCTGCTGGCCTTTGCTAGGCCGCAGCCTGGGGCTTCCCAGGCTAGAGCTCTCCTGCTCCCCTGCCTTTCCCCAGCCCTACTCCACTCAGGTACCTGTCTTTAGTTCCCTGCAGCCAGGCCCTTCTCTCTCTGAAGGCAGAGAGAGACTGTTTGGGCTTCTGGCTTGCAGCCTCTTATAGGGACCAGCTGGGCCTGATTGGGGCGTGTCCAAGCTGTTACTGCTTCCCCAATCAGCCTAGCAGCTTTTCCCCTTGCCACAGCCCTGTCCCAGGGCTGTCTTAAGCCCTTCAGGGCAGGAGCCAGGGACCACCCCGCTACAGTTGCCCAATCACTTAGTTTTGTGAGATCTTTTTGAAGTTGTTCACAGTCTGCTTTGGTCTTAACTATCTTGAGCAGTTTAGTATCATCGGCAAACTTTGCCACCTCACTGTTTACCCCTTTCTCCAGATCATTTATGAATAAGTTGAATAGGATTGGTCCGAGGACTGACCCTTGGGGAACACCACTAGTTACCCCTCTCCATTCTGAGAATTTACCATTAATTCCTACCCTTTCTTCCCTGTCTTTTAACCAGTTCTCAATCCATGAAAGGACTTTCCCTTTTATCCCATGACAGCTTAATTTAAGTAAGAGCCTTTGGTGAGGGACCTTGTCAAAGGCTTTCTGTAAATCTAAGTACACTATGTCCACTGGATCCCCCTTGTCCACATGTTTGTTGACTCCTTCAAAGAACTCTAATAGATTAGTAAGACACGATTTCCCTTTACAGAAACCATGTTGACTATTGCTCAACAGTTTATGTTTTTCTATGTGTCTGACAATTTTATTCTTAACTATTGTTTCGACTAATTTGCCCGGTACCGACGTTAGACTTACAGGTCTGTAATTGCCGGGATCACCTCTAGAGCCCTTTTTAAATATTGGCGTTACATTAGCTAACTTCCAGTCATTGGGTACAGAAGCCGATTTAAAGGACAGGTTACAAACCTTAGTTAATAGTTCCGCAACTTCACATTTGAGTTCTTTCAGAACTCTTGGGTGAATGCCATCTGGTCCCGGTGACTTGTTAATGTTAAGTTTATCAATTAATTCCAAAACCTCCTCTAGTGACACTTCAATCTGTGATAGTTCCTCAGATTTGTCACCTACAAAAGCCGGCTCAGGTTTGGGAATCTCCCTAACATCCTCAGCCGTGAAGACTGAAGCAAAGAATCCATTTAGTTTCTCCGCAATGACTTTATCGTCTTTAAGCGCTCCTTTTGTATCTCGATCATCAAGGGGCCCCACTGGTTGTTTAGCAGGCTTCCTGCTTCTGATGTACTTAAAAAACATTTTGTTATTACCTTTGGAGTTTTTGGCTAGCCGTTCTTCAAACTCCTCTTTGGCTTTTCTTATTACATTCTTGCACTTAATTTGGCAGTGTTTATGCTCCTTTCTATTTGCCTCACTAGGATTTGACTTCCACTTTTTAAAGGAAGTCTTTTTATCTCTCACTGCTTCTTTTACATGGTTGTTAAGCCACGGTGGCTCTTTTTTAGTTCTTTTACTGTGTTTCTTAATTTGGGGTATACATTGAAGTTGGGCCTCTATTATGGTGTCTTTAAAAAGCGCCCATGCAGCTTGCAGGGATTTCACTTTAGTCACTGTACCTTTTAACTTCTGTTTAACTAACCCCCTCATTTTTGCATAGTTCCCCCTTTTGAAATTAAATGCCACAGTGTTGGGCTGTTGAGATGTTCTTCCCACCACAGGGATGTTGAATGCTATTGTATTATGGTCACTATTTCCAAGCGGTCCTGTTATAGTTACCTCTTGGACCAGCTCCTGCGCTCCACTCAGGATTAAATCTAGAGTTGCCTCTCCCCTTGTGGGTTCCCGTACCAGCTGCTCCATGAAGCAGTCATTTAAAGTATCGAGAAATTTTATCTCTGCATTTTGTCCTGAAGTGAAATGTTCCCAGTCAATATGGGGATAATTGAAATCCCCCACTATTATTGAGTTCTTAATTTTGATAGTCTCTCTAATTTCTCTTAGCATTTCATCATCACTATCACTGTCCTGGTCAGGTGGTCGATAATAGAACCCTAATGTTATATTTTTATTAGAGCATGAAATTTCTATCCATAGAGATTCTATGGAACATGTGGAGTCACTTAAGATTTTTACTTCATTTGATTCTACATTTTCTTTCACATATAGTGCCCCTCCCCCGCCCCCCGGCACGACCTGTTCTGTCCTTCCGATATATTTTGTACCCCGGAATGATTGTGTCCCATTGATTGCTCTCAGTCCACCAGGTTTTTGTGATGCCTATTATATCAATATCCTCCTTTATCACAAGGCACTCTAGGTCACCCATCTTATTATTTAGACTTCTAGCATTTGTGTAAAAGCACTTTAAAAACTTGTCACTGTTTATTTGCACATGAAATGTAATGTGGATAAATGTAAAGTAATGCACATTGGAAAAAATAACCCCAACTATACATACAACATGATGGGGGCTAATTTAGCTACAACGAGTCAGGAAATAGATCTTGGCGTCATCGTGGATAGTTCTCTAAAGATGTCCACGCAGTGTGCAGAGGCGGTCAAAAAAGCAAACAGGATGTTAGGAATCATTAAAAAGGGGATAGAGAATAAGACTGCGAATATATTATTGCCCTTATATAAATCCATGGTACGCCCACATCTTGAATACTGTGTACAGATGTGGTCTCCTCACCTCGAAAAAAGATATTCTAGCACTAGAAAAGGTTCAGAAAACGGCAACTAAAATGATTAGGGGTTTAGAGAGGGTCCCATACAAGGAAAGATTAAAGAGACTAGGAATCTTCAGCTTGGAAAAGAGAAGACTAAGGGGGGACATGATAAAGGTATATAAAATCATGAGTGATGTTGAGAAAGTGGATAAGGAAAAGTTATTTACTTATTCCCATAATACAAGAACTAGGGGTCACCAAATGAAATTAATAGGCAGCAGGTTTAAAACAAATAAAAGGAAGTTCTTCTTCACGCAGCGCACAGTCAACTTGTGGAACTCCTTACCTGAGGAGGTTGTGAAGGCTAGGACTATAACAATGTTTAAAAGGGGACTGGATAAATTCATGGTGGCTAAGTCCATAAATGGCTATTAGCCAGGATGGGTAATAATGGTGTCCCTAGCCTCTGTTCATCAGAGGATGGAGATGGATGGCAGGAGAGAGATCACTTGATCATTGCCTGTTAGGTTCACTCCCTCTGGGGCACCTGGCATTGGCCACTGTCAGTAGACAGATACTGGGCTAGATGGACCTTTGGTCTGACCCGGTACGGCCGTTCTTATGTTCTTATGTTCTTATTTGTCTGCCCTTTTCTGATGTGTCAGATTTTTTTTATGTGAATGTTTATCATCTGATCTGGCCCTTACATTATCCTCTTCCATCCTCTGCTCCTGACTATAACCTGGAGATTCTCTACCATTAGACTCTCCCCTAAGAGAAGTCTCTATCCGATCCACATGCTCCTCTGCAGCAGTCGGCTTTCCCCTATCTCCTAGTTTAAAAACTGCTCTACAACCTTTTTAATGTTTAGTGCCAGCAGTCTGGTTCCACTTTGGTTTAGGTGGAGCCCATCTCTCCTGTATAGGCTCCCCCCATCCCAAAAGTTTCCCCAGTTCCTAAGGAATGTAAACCCCCCCTATCTACACCATCGTCTCATCCACGCATTGAGACTCTGAAGCTCCGCCTGCCTACCTGGCCCTGCGTGTGGAACTGGGAGCATTTCTGAGAATGCAACCATAGAGGTCCTGGATTTCAGTCTCTTCGCTAGCAGCCTAAATTTGGTCTCCAGGACATCTCTCCTGCCCTTCCCTATGTCATTGGTACCTACATGTACCACGACCACCGGCTCCTCCCCAGCACTACACATAAACCTGTCTAGATGCCTCGAGAGATCCACAACCTTCGCACCAGGCAGGCAAGTCACCATACGGTTCTCCAGGTCATCACAAACCCAGCTATCTACGTTTCTAATGATTGAACCTCCCATTACTAACACCTGCCTTTTCCTAGCAACTGGAGGTCCCTCCCCCGGAGAGGTAACTTCAGTGCGAGAGGCAACCCCCGCACCATCTGGAAGGAGGGTCCCAACTATGGGAAGGTTTCCCTCTGCTCCCGTTGACTGGTCTGCTTCCCTCGGCCTTTCATCCTCCTCAACAGCGCAGGGGCTATCTGACCGGAGGTGGGACAATTCTACAGTGTCCCGGAAAGCCTCATCAACATACCTCTCTGCCTCCCTTAGCTCCTCCAGTTCCGCCACCCTGGCCTCCAAAGTCCGTACGTGGTCTCTGAGGGCCAGGAGCTCCTTGCACCGAATGCACACATACGCCACCCGCCCACATGGCAGGTAATCATACATGCTGCACTCAGTGCAATAAACTGGATAGCCCCCACTCTGCAGCTGGGCTTCTGCCTGCATTGTCTCCTAGTTAATGAAAGGGTTGTTTAAAGCAAGAAGTTTGGAATGTAGTTTGGTTTATAGGTTTTAAGGGGATGAAGGGAAACAGATAGAACCGGCAAGGGACCCTCGCTCCCTTCCCACTCCCCTTCTAAACTCCCTTGCGAAACTCCCTGTTAGCAGCCCCTGGTTGCAAAAGCAGAAGAACACATCGCAAAAAGAACACATCGCAAAAGAACACATCTGATCATTGTGCAGTGGCAGTCAAAAAAGCTAAAAATGTTAGGCACCATTAGGAAAGGAATAGATAACAAGACAGTAAATATCATAATGCACTATATAAAGCCATGGTATGCCAAAACCTGGAATACTGAATGCAGTTCTGGTCACCCCATCTCAAAAAAAACAACAAAAAAAACAACAACATTAGAATTAGAAAAGGTACAGAGAAGGGCAACAAAAATTATTAAGGGTATGAAACAGCTTCCATCTCAGGAGAGATTTAAAGACTGGGACTTTTCAGTTTGGAAAAGAGATGACTAAGGGGGAATATGATAAAGGTCTATAAAACCATTACCGGTGTGGAGAAAGTAAATAAGGAAGCATTATTTACCCCTTCACATAACACAAGAACTAGGGGTCACCCAATGAAATCAATAGGCAGCAGGTGTAAAACAAACAAAAGGAAGTACTTCTTCACAACGCACAGTCATCTTATGGAACTCTTTGTGGGGGGTATTGTGAAGGCCAAAAGTATAACAGGGTTCAAAAAAGAATTAGATAAGTTCCTGGAGGATAGGTCCATCAATGGCTATTAGCCAAGATGGCCAGGGATGCAAACCCATACTCTGGGTGTCCCTAGCCTCTGATTGCCAGAAGCTGAGAGTGAATGACAGCGGATGGATCACTCGATGATTGCCTGTTCATTCCCTCTGAAGCACCTGGCATTCACCACTGTTGGAAGATAGGATACTGGACTAGATGGACCATTGGTCTGACCCAGTATGGCCGTTCTTATGTTTTTAAGGCATAATTTTTCAACCTGCCTTCTCTAGCATAAACACAAAGCGTATCTCCATTTTAAAAACAAAAATCCTATCAAACCAAAGCACTCCATTGCATGCGCAAATCTCCCCCTGGGGAGAGGGCATGAGAAAGAACAAACCATATGTGACAGACATTAGTTACGTCATTTAATGCATTACAGGAAGACATACAAATATTATGGTGATAAGGGCAGAATAAGAATCTATATAGAAAATAGAATACTTCTTTCTCTAAATCTTTTACATTTCCCATTGGACAGCGACATAAATCTGTCCTCCAAATTCGATCCAGGGAATGTGACTCAAAGGAAATCAGGTAATTCCAGATCAGTTTGAGTCATCCTCATTTTGGGCCCACTCCTGCGAGATGTTGATTACTTCCTGTGAGTGTGGAGCATCCTTGGCTTCCACTGTCTAAGTAACTTGTTCTCAAAGAATTATTGGGCCTGAATTCTTCTCTCATCACTTACACCTGTTTTACACTTATTTAACTTCAGTGGAGTTACTCCTGAATGGGACAAGCATGACTCAGAGGAGGACCTATTGTTTTGTTTCAGCTTGCAACCTCAGAGCAGAAATGGTTTGAATAATAATGCATGGAGACAGTAATGCGGGGTGACAGGCACAAGCTTTGCAACGTGAATTCCATTACCTGTGGGCCTCATTTACTGATTCTCCAGAGATCCTGCCAGAGAAGCCTCCACCTGTGCTCTTGAACCACCTGAGGTGCTTGACACTTCCTTCTCAGGAGCTTAAGAAGAAAATTGTCTGGCCAAGCTAAGAGCAAGCTAAGGGGAATTAATTCTTGTCTCAGTTTTAACAAAATGCCTCTGAAATGGCAGTAGTTTCCAGAAAATTAGAGGAGTTTCATGACTTCTATCAGAATCCCCTCAAAGTCCCATAAGGCTTTAAGTCTCCCACAATCCACTGCTTCACATAACTGTGCCAGGAACTGCAATAGAGGTACTCAGCATGCAATGCAACTTCAACAATGGACTAAAAAGCATCTGTGGTCATGGGCCAGAACTGTATCCAAAAGAGTATGACTAATGTAGATGTGCTCACCATTTCAACCCTATTATACTACCAAGGATTCAGTTCTCTAGTATAGACAAAGCCAACATGACAGCTGCGTTGTTCCAGCCTGTGGGGTTAGGAGGCATAGCAGAGTTGGATGTGACAGGTGGGCATTCTGCCTCCCTCCATGGTGACCACGCAGCACTGGAGTGCTAGTTTGCAGATGTGGGTGGGTTTGCAATTATGTTGTTGTTGTTGATTCCATTCCATCTAAGAGAAGACAGCATGATTTGTACATAACTCTGAATAAATTCCTTGTTAGTCTTTCAACCATCTGGAGTGAGAGTCATTCCTCTGAACACAGCCAACCACGTCAGCCACAGGGAACGCTACTCAGGATAAGTGGGATCTGTGAGAAAGTGGTGTGTCGCAGGGAGGGTTAGTGCAGAAATAAAAAGTCTTAGGGCTACAACTAGGGAGTTACTGACCATCTATAACCATCTTGCCAGGAAGGTCCCTGAACACTGATGCCCTGCCAACAGGAACATATGTAGAGGTACACAAAGTATTTATAATGAAACCCAAACCCATGGAAAGCTCATCTGGTTTCTGGCTTGGTTTGGTTACAAACCTGAATCTCAGGTTTGGTTCATTCAAAGGTTCTTTGAAGTTCACGAGAAGGTTTGTGAACTTGAGCTGAGCACTGCGTGAACCTGGCCTGGATTTCAAGCAATTCTAAGCCATATAAAGAGCAAATTTGGGCCAGGCATTGAGCTTATCTCTGCTGATATTATAATATGCACATTTTTTACATGGGAAATTAATGTTAGTAAAATGCGTTGCATAGAATGGCTTTGGCATCAAATTCAACACAGACCATTGGCTTTGATGGCAGTCCTGTACTAGCCAGGAACCTAAATATGTATTTAGGAGCCTAACTTTAGGCACCTAGGCCCAGATCCCCAAAGGTATTTAGATGCCTAAATACCATTGAAATCCATGGGAGTTAGGTGCCTAAATATCTTTGAGGGTCTAGGCTTCAGCTGTGAAAATTTTAGCCCAAGTGACTTACTTGTTCAACCTGTCTGTGCTTAATTTGCCCAATCTGTAAAACGGGTATTATCATACTTCTTACCTATCTCATGGGGATGTTGTGAGAATTAAGAACCCAATCCTCTTCCAATGAAAGTTTTGCCATTGAATTCAATGGGAATAATTCTGAGTCCTAATTAAGACCCCAGTTCAGCAAGGTGTTTAAGCATATGCCTAACTTTAAGCATGTGAGTAATCCCATTGACTCCAGTAGGACAACTCATATGTTTAAAATTAGGTACATGCTTCAACACTTTGTTAAACTGGTGCCTAAGTAATGTCTGAGACAATCAGAACTTTTCTCAAGATCAACATATGAAAGATTAGCTGGGTAATTATGACATCTCCACTATTAGCTGAGTGCAGGCTCCATTGGGCAAACTTACTGCAAGAAACTCAGTTAAACTTGCAGCAGATTTTGCATTGAATGAGGTAGAGGGTCTTTAGTGATTTTAAAATTATTTTCATCACTCCATTTTTGTATCAATGCAGGATGCAAGGGATTGTGGGTAGGAATCAGATTCTTATAGAAAAGACAATTTAGCTATTGATAGCAGTGGCCTGGCTGCTTTCTGTACAGTTTTCCTGGTCACACTAATAAATGACTAATAGACGTCACAAGCATGTTACAGAAATGTGTAGCGTGTATTTCAGGTGGTTTTAAGCATGTCAGTAGAAGATGTTATAGGCAGCTATAAGCACTCTATTAAGCTGCTGGACTCTATAACAATGTATTAATCCTATATAAACTATTTAAAAATGTATCCTTTATACAAAGAGTGACCATTCTGATAGACTCTTGTATTAAGGATACATGGGGGTGAGGGTTGTTTACTTTTAGAAAAAAACGCAACATAGTTTAGCTGGGAACAAAAGAGGTTCTAGAGTCAGCTAGATTCAACTTAGTATTTAAATTATCAAAATCCATTCTGGAGTTACCATTTAGAATATCTCTTAAGACTTTCATCAGTGAAAAGCAACTAGTGTTTTCAGGATACACCATAAAAGCAGTTTGTAAAATCTGGGTACTTCACAGAGAAGAATTTAGTAAAGAGAATAGTAAGAAGCCAGAGAAAGTCAACATTCTTCCAGAGAGCCCAGAATGAGCTGAAGATGAAGGGCCAGACTCATAGCTGTACCTAGGAAGTCAGGGTAGCTCCATTGACTTCACTGGAGCAATGCTGATTTACATCTGCTGAGAATCTGGCTTGGAATGTTGGGTTTGTTTGATTTTTTAAAGGGGGAGATGGGAATGAGATTAAGCAATAAGGAATTTAGGATAGGTTAGACCAGTGGCTCTCAACCTTTCCAGACTCCTGTACCCCTTTCAGGAGTCTGATTTGTCTTGCGCACCCCAAGTTTCACCTCACTTAAAAACTACTTGCTTAGAACATCAGACATAAAAAATACAAAAGTGTCACCGCAGACTGTTACGGAAAAAATGCTTCCTTTCTCCTTTTTACTATAGAATTATAAATAAATTAACTGGGGAATAAATATTGTATTTACATTTCAGTTTATAGTTGTAGTGGTTTAATGGTAGCTCCTTCCCTTCTGGCTCAGTGGGAGGCCACTCCGCCTCACTATGTCACGGGGCTCTGCCCACAGTCAGGGAATTAGCAGCGGAGTACATAGTCTGAGGCCCTAGCCCTGAGGCGGGGCAGAGCAAATAGTTAGGGCAATAGCAGTCTAGGGCCCCAGGCTCTCAGCCAGGCCGGGGCACCAACAGTTAAGGGACTCTGGCCCACAGTTAGGGCAGAGCAGTGAAACAGTCTAGGGATGCCCTGGGCTCTCAGGCAGGGCGGGGCACCAACCAATTAATGGGTTCTGCCCTACCATTAGGGCAGAGCAATAATCAGCCTAGGGGCTCAGGCAGGGGTGAGCACCCAACATTGTCTAGGTGCAGTAGCGGCGCCAGCTCTTCCGGCGCCCTAGGCGGCGGAAGGTCCCGCCCCCGAAATGCCACCCCCAACAGCGGCGGCGGAAGGTCCCGCCCCCAAATTTCAACGGGCGGCCGGGGTGCCGGCGCCCCCAAAATAGCAGCGCCCGAGGCGACCGCCTAATGGGTGCGCCGGCCCTGTCTAGGTGCTCAGGCCGGGGTGCTTCTCTGGCCTATGAGGCGGGGCAGAGCATCAGACAGTCTATTGCCTGACGTCTTGGCTCAGGCAGACAGCAGACAAACGCAGGCCTCTTGGCCTACGGTGGGGAGACTGCCACCCCAGGGGTGGGGTGGCAGGGGGATGCAGGCCTACCCGCGTCTGCTGCATCCCAGGCCAAGGCCCTAACAGTGGCAGGGTGTCCCATCAGTGGGGAATCCATCCACAACACGACAACTGTGTTTAATTTGCCCTAAAGCCGGACTGGCATCGGCTGTCCTTGGGCCACTTCCTACCTTCCCCCCGGGGTGTTCCTGGGTCCCTGGGTGTCCTCTGTCTCCTCGGGGTAGGTGTCCAGCAGCAGCCCCAGCCACGCATCAGGCTCCAGGTCAGTTGGCGGCAGCTGCAGCTTTCAGTTCTGGCCAGGCTTCAGCTCAGGAAGAGCTGTCTTTGGGCTCTACCTCTGGGAGCAGGCGAGAGGCATCAGTCTCCTCCAGCTGCTTCCTCCCAACTGAGCTACAGGGTTGGGCCTTTATACTTCCTGTCTCGCCCTTTGACTTCTGGTGGGTGGAGTGAGCCCTCTCAGGCTCCACCCACCCTGGTTTAGCAGTTGGCTCCTCCCCCTCTGGCTCAGTGGGAAGCTACTCCACCTCATCACAATAGTATATAGTGCAGTATAAACAAGTCAGTGTCCTTATGAAATTTTAGTTTGTACTGACTTTGCTAGTGCTTTTTATGTAGCCTGTTGTAAAACTAGGCAAATATCTAAATGAGTTGCTGTACCCCCTAGAAGACCTCTGCGTACCCTCAGAGGTTGAGAGCCACGGGGTTAGAGGGATAGTAAATAGGCGGACTGTGGGCCAAATCTGACTCGCCAGACGCTTTTGAACAAAACCCTAAATCTTTTTATTTACTTATTATAATTATTGGGTTTTTTTATTCTTTTCTCTGGAGTCTTGACTATACCTTGGCCAAGAAATCTGGACCTTGACTAAAACTAATTGACTACCCCCGATTTAGACAATGGCTCTGTTAGACCTCTTGCAGTTGTGAGTCGCTTAAGGCACAGCGGTTTTTGGAAACTAAAAGCAGCAGCACAACGCACTTCCACTCCCCCCAAAATGAATCAGGTTTTTTGCTCCCTTACTCTCATGAAACAAGAGTGTAGCATAGAGGCCAACGCTATTAGAAGTGAGGAAGCCAGTTAGATGGGCAAGTGAAACAACAGACAATGATGAAGTTGGCTCCCATCCTAGGGTTAATAAATCAACATATTGGAGCTTTGAGTGTGGATGTGTGAAAAGTGTTCAGATACCATGGTGAGGGGTGTGATATAAGAACCTAGCTAGGATAGACCACCTTAGCCTTATGTGTACATTGTTTTACTTGACTATTTAAATATCTAGCTCTTTTCCAACAGGCCCTTTCTACAGCTTCCATGAGCCAGTTTGATTCGGTTCAATGGAGCTGTGCTCATTTACATCAACTGAGGATCTGGCCCCACATCTTTATGTAGCTGTTCTCTACTTTTTTCCCCTGGTTTTTTTCTTAGCCTGGCTCCTTTTAAATCTGTGAAATATTCTGTACCTGATAGGGAAATTCCACTGAAAATAATAATAAACATTTACAAGGCCACTTTCACAGATGTAAAGCCTTTTAAGCTCTCATTACTAATGTTCAAAGTTAGGCTATTATTAACTAGTTCCCAATATTAAGGTAACATTAAAATCCCAAAGCAAAGAAAAAGCTTTTGTGAAGCTGCAACACTTGGAGCAAATCTGATTCAGTCCCTCTAGATGATCTAATAACGTGCAAATCAGGTTCATGCAGCAGTGAGCAACTGGGAGGTCAGACCAAAGCTTGTTTCACAAAAGGGGGGGAATGAAAGAAGCACAAAGACCCTCCTTCAAAAAAAAAACAACTGCATACTGGGGCTGCATCTGCAAAACTCAGTCACACCATGCAGCATGCTGGTGGGTTTCAAATGACACACGTTAATCATGTCTGGTGTTGGTAATGCAGACACCAAGTCGCTCCCTCTCCTCTACCGCCACCCCCCTCTACAAATTAATAGTGGTTTGGCTGCCTGCCAAGGCTTTTAAAAATAGATTGTGGAGCCCCTGAGAAAACGGACAAGGCTAAAAATAGTAGCAATGCTGGAGGAAAAAAAATACATGCTTTCTTGATGCTACAGCTCAGGGTCAGCTGCAAAACCCGGGGTTCCTTCAAGGACAATCAAGAAATTACAACACTCTGCAATCAATAAAAGCTTCTTCTCTGCCACCCATTCATGGTGACAGTCACCAGATCATCTTAGAGGGAGGAAAAATGCACACACACACTCACGCATCCCCCCCCCCCACACACACACACACAAGGTAATGGAAAATGGGGGAGAAGGAACAGCAGAATTCTAATGAGAGAGGAGAAGTGGATGTGTTTTTCATTCTATGCACCATATCTTGCAAAGACAGCAGCATTACTTAGAAGGGCACAATGCAGGCTGAGCTATAACCCATCTCAGAGAGACTAACACCTTTTACTCCATTTGGCCAAAATCTACTCTCTATGATCCAGATCAAGAGTTAGAGGTTGCGGCAGATGAGCTCCATGAGGGGGAGTGGGGTGGAATCCTCCCTCAAAGGGTGCAGAGCTGTTCTGTGAAAGTTACTCCAGTCCATTGGCTAAATTAATCTCCATAGGCCAGATCTTCTACCCTGACTTAAGTCCCTTTGTGCTACCAGACCAATGGGCCCTAGAGGGGCTGATGAATTTGATCCAAGTGTGCAGGAATCCTGGATTGGTGTAAAGGTGGCATAACATCTCCCTCCCTCCCCCCACCCCCTCACAAGTCCAGGGGGCATGTCTGGGGCAGCTCAGAGCAGCAAGGGAATGAAAAGAAGTGAAAAGGGGGTGTTTGATGGGATTGTGGGGTCAGGATACAGTGCCTAGAGAACCATCTTAACTGGCACAAGTTAGGGCAGCCCTGTGGCTGCTCTAAATTGCACTAAGGATCAATTTAAGTCACAGCTCCCCCTGGGATTGGGGAGGCATAACAATTGCATAGATCTGCCTTTGACTTCCCCCACCCTTCAGCTGTGCTGAACATGAGCTTGGTTGAAGCTGAGGATTGTGCCCCCACAACTTTATCATGCTCCCGTGTAGCAGGGGATCTTCTGGGCTCATCTCTCCACAAAAGCACCTCCTGTGAACTGGCACACAGGAAACCCCCATTGAAGTGAGTGCAAGGCTGCTCTCTGGCACTGTGTAGCAGAACCAACACCAGTTCTACCGCTAGGGGGTCCTTCATGTCCATGGAGAGGGCCTGGGGCAGGATTTGCCCCTTATTGAGTCACAAAACAGAGGCTTGACACTTGATACCTGGCACTCCTTTCTGTGAAATCTTCCTCCTCCCACCCTCTGAATCTCTCAAACATCTAGGGGCCCAGCCCAGTTGAGCATCTCTTGTGAGGTACATGACAGCCTCATTTCCCACTGAGGGTTCAGCACCATGCAGGATTGAGCACCTAGATGTCTTTGCCACTGGGCCTAAGTTCTACCCACTGTGCAAGAACCCATCCTATTCCCCTACGCAGGCACAGTGGGCTAAAAGGTGTTATGTGCCTGATTACTTTCCCCGCTCCAAGCAAATGGGGTGGGAACTGGATTGGCAGAAGCAGGGAATGGGCCGAACCTTGGCTCCACTTCCCCAACAAATGAGCCAGCAGAGCTGAGCAGTCACACTGGGAGTGGTCATTTACTGCTGGGATAGGTCAGCAGGAAATTACTGCCCCCTGGAGCAAGGGGAGAGCAGGGAGAGAAGTGTGGCTTCCTGAGGCACAGTCCCTTGCCTGGGATGGCACAGCAATGTGACCCCCTACCCCTGGAATGGGCTGTGCCCTCAGGACACAGTCTAACCCAGGGTAAATAGAGTACCACATAAGGGAGTGAGCCTACAAACCCACACTCATGCAACTAGTCCTGATAAACTAGGGTGACCAGATGTCCTGATTTTATAGGGACAGTCCAGATATGTGGGACTTTGTCTTATATAGGCACTTATGTCCTGATTTTTCACACTTGCTTTCTGGTCACCCTATGATAAACTCAATTCAAGTTCAATGTGAAAGCAACACGATAGCATGAAGTTGGGAATCAGACAGCCTGACTTCTAGTCCCAGCCCTACTAGAGACTGCACTGTGTGACCTTGGGCTAGTCACCCAGGGCCATCTTTTGATGCTCTCACTTACCCTTAGTAGCACATTCCACCCAGCATCCTGTGGACTTTAATGGGGCTCCCCATAGTGTAAGGCACTGCTGAATGGGACCACAGGTCTGAATCCTCTCTGTGATTCAGTTTTGCCATCTGTAAAACAGGGGGGAAAGATTCTTACCCATCTTTTTGAAGTGCTCTGAGAAACTTGGATTAAAGACACTCTGTTGGTGCAAAGCATTATTCTTGTGTACTTATTAATAGGAGTTTGCAGGATTGGGCTCTAACACAGGAGCCAAAAGAAAATCTATTTTGAATTGCATTCTGTTAAGTTGCCAAAATATAGTTTAATAAAATAGCTGGAGTGATTTATTTAAGGGATCGGATAATGGAGAATGCAAATACATACAAATAACAGAGCACAGATAAAACAACAACAAAATGTCACTGAAACTGAAGAATAAAAACCACCCACAGGTCCAGTGCTCATATGGAAAGAAGGTAAGTACCTAAAGACAAATACACAACCCACCCTGACGTGTGACAAAAGATCACATATAAAGATCATTTTAATAGATGCCCTTTTTACAGAGCAATGTAGGAACCAAATTCTTGATTCCCACTCCTCTTTACTTTTGGCAACAGAGCAAAATATACATCATATCAAGTCTAATTTTGCATGCAAATATACTTTGGTAAGAACCAGGCTTTTGTTGAATTGTATATCCCAAATTTATTATTTATTCGTATTTCTCACTGTCAATCTGCAATGCTTGGGAAACAATACTGGAGCCCTCTGGTGGCCAAAAAATACTTTTCAGAGTAGTAGCCGTGTTAGTCTGTATCAGCAAAAACAAGGAGGAGTCCTTGTGGTACCTTAGCTGAAATCCAACATCTCTCTGGAAAAGCCATTGAATAATTAGCAGCTTCCTGTGGTTAATCTTCTCCTAAGGTAGCTGCAAAATGCAATCCAAGGAGACTTCTTTTCTTTTTGGCAGCTGTTTTACAAACATCTGTTCTGTGTAAAAGTTTTGTTTACTTAAGCACTTAACACACTTTTATTTCTATAATACAATATTCACCAAGGGGTAGACTCAGCAGAAGCTGGGCCCAGCATCTGGGGTGTGCCAGGCTGTGGGACCCCCTAACACTGGCTCTCTGCAGTGCAACAGCACAAACTTTATTGGATTACCGTATTCCCACTGAATTTACTGGCCCAGTTCCTTGGACAGGGAACTCCACAAAGAAAGGAAGGAAAAGGTAAAAGATGACAGAAGTCAGTTATGCACCAAATTCTCTTATAGCTCGGCAACTCCTTTGAAGTCAAATGGGGTTGTATAGATATAAGTTACAACATAAAATGCATAGGCTGAATTATTTCTTGGCAACCCCACTGAAGTTAAAAGATGCTTGTAACAGATGGGAAAATTTGGCCCCAGAGATGGGGCAAATCCAGGAGATCCCAATTCCAAAATGAGTCCCAGGCGACTCTTGAAAAATACTGATTAGTCTGGAAGGAATCAGCCCTTTTGGAAATATAGCAGAAAAATATATAGAAAAGTAAGATGCACAGTAATCATCAATCAAGTCTGTTTCCTTGACTCTGGTAGCAGTCAGTATCAACTGTTGCAGGTGCAGGCAACAATTCCTTATAATGCCCCTGGACCTAAAGGAATGTTTCTTGCAGGTTAATAATAGATGTGATGACTCATATTTTCTTTGAACCTGATGCTACAACCTATAATTTACATGAGTAAGTAATCAATTTTGGTGGTATTAGTCATGTGAGTAAGGGCTGTCACAGCTACCACTATCATAACATTATCTAACATCCTTTCAAATCCTGCTGCTGCATTTTTCTTGATATCTTCCTCCAGCAATGTGTTCCACAGATCGACTATTTGCTATCTAGAAAAATATTTCCCTTAACTGGGTTTTACATTTACTATGTATTAATTTTAACCAGTATCCCTTATTCTTACAGTATGGGAATTAAGGCCTGATCCTGCAACCAACCCTTCATTAGGTTTGTAAGGCTCACTTGTACAAGTACCCCATTTAGGCCAAGATGTTACCTCTGTGAGTAATGATAAATAATAATGTCACAGAGCTCTTTTTATCATTAGAACACAAAGGGGGTAAGCATTATTATCCCCATTGTACAGATGGGGAGACCGAGGAACAAAGAGGTGAAGTGACTTCAGTGGGAGTCAGGCACCTAAACACCTTTAAAAATCTGGCCCTTGGTCACTCTGCCTCAACTCCTCAGATGTAAAGTGGGGATAATAGTATTTCCCTACCTCACAGGAGTATTGTGAGGATAATTACTTCAGTGGGTCAGAAGAGAACATTTTTGTAGGAAAATGCTGATTTGTAGAAATCTGAATATGCCAATGGAACATGACGATTTTGACCAAATACCAATGGAAACCAGGCAGGATTCTGGTGGAAGGCAGCCTGATATGCAGGTTAGGAAACCAGCCTGCCAGCTTTCCTGCCAGCTCACCTGCCTGGCTCCTTGGCAGACCATCTAGTGGGTTGCTGGGAAGCCTGGGTTTCCAGACTTCCAGCTCCTCGGCAGCCCTAGCTCCCAGCTCCTCAGCATCACCAGTAGCCAGGGCTTCCAGGGTCGCCAGTTATGGGGCCAGAGCTCCCAGGAGCTCTGGCTCTGAGGGGCCTCTGGATCCCAATTTCCCACTTGGCAGGCTCCCTAGGGAGCATGGTGACCAGTTCCCTGGGCTGTCCTCCTGGCCATAAAAGCAGGCAGACATTCCACACAAAAAATTCTGAAATTTTTCCATTCCACTACAGATTTGTTTTTTTCCCAAAATCTCAGAATATTTCACAACATAGAAAATCCCATTACTTTTCAGCTGTAACAATTACATTAAAGCTTGAGATGCACTCAGATACCATGGTGATGGGGGCCACATAATTATCATAGATAGTTGATGCTTGGTTTTTTTAACTCTGCTTTTGTGTGATCCCTCTGTGTTCCACCTGGCACATCGAGCAGTACAACTGGTCAAAACTTGGAATTTCTGTTCCACAGGGAATACTGACATTTTGACATTTCCTTCAGTCCTGAATGGGAACTAAAAGTCAACATTGTGACTGAACAACATTTCTGAAAAATATGGCTTCAGAAATATCAAAATGACTTAAAGAGAATGTTTCAATGAGATTGAAGCACTTTCATTTGGACTTATATATTATAAATGATATAAACTTAACAATTTTGATGAAATCAATATCTTCCTTGATTTTGTCAAAATGAGCATTTTCCCAGGGAAAACTGTTCCATTCTGAAAATGTTCAGCCTGCTCTATCGACCGCTTGGACCCCAGGGAGATTACACCGAAAGATGAAGGTCACGTTCTTTACTATAGTTTCAACCACGTTCAATGGGTATCCACTCTGGATCCCAAAATCTGCTACATCCAGCTACATAGTGCCTATAAGCACCTGTGCTCCCAGGGACAAGCACGCCCAACCACACTTCCTTCCCCTTTGCCAAACTCTATCACCTAATGACAAGCTTCCCTAAACTGGTCCCCAATTACTAAAACCCTTTTGCATCCTTGTGATAAGCCCCTGCAAGCTGATCCCTCACTTGCCATAACCTCCCACCCCTTTTTGCTCATGACAATCTAATGCATGCACACACATATGTGCAGACCCTAACACACACCCACACACCCACACGCACACACACACGGTAGAACGACCAACTCATACATACCCCTCACACATTTGTATAGGCTCTTTCACACCTTTGCTCACTCACTCACACACGCCCCCATCGCACATTAGATCTAGCATCTTTAATATGAGGGGGTCATATCAGGTCATATCAGCCATAATGTAAAGTATGCAGGAAATACCTTCTAAGCAGCTGTAGACGTGTGGCCCACTTCTCCTCTCACTGACACTGGTGTAAATCAAGGGTAATTCTGCTGGAGTCAGTGGAGTTACCCAATGGTAAAACACAGTGGAAGTGAGAGTCAAGTGAGTGGAAGTCAGAGTCAGCCTGTTCAATAAGAGAGGAGCCTGAGCTGCAAGGTTTTGCTCTTCCAAAGCTCAGGCATGTGCAGATCAGGGGCAGGGGTTAGTTCAGGCCCATGACTCATGTAAACACATTACATATGCTTCTAGTAGTGGGTAGCATCCACTACCTTAGGGCCGAGTTCAGAGCTAGTCTCCCTTTACACTACCTGAGGCCCTTTTCAATTCATCTAGATACCCCTAATCCTATTCACTCCCACTCTATAAAGAAATCCAGGCTGGTCCAGTTTACACGCAGAGGAGCAGGAGGAGGTATATGTTTAGGTAGGGTGGATGCTTTGTTAACATATGCTTGTGACGTTGTGCAGTCTATATGATTTTGTAAAAACATGATAATAAGTGAATAAAATGTAATTGGAATAGTTTTATAAAAACATGATAATAAGTGAGCATAATGTAACTGGAATATGCTTCATGCAAAAGGTATCATCACAAAGCTTATAATCTACTGAGAGTGATCATCCTATTTGTATAAATGTACCATTCTTGTATCTAAAACTAGAAATATAAAATATAACTCTGAGGGCCTATTGTAATTATGCAAAGTGTGGGCCATTAATGGTGGTTTGGAATCTTGATGACTCCCATTAACCAGAGCCATTGTCTGCAGATGGCTGTATTTACCTGTGAGTCTTCCTGTATATGTGTGTGCTGGCAAGTGAGTAATGAAGCCTTGCAGTGACATGTGATCATGTCACCTGAACTGGAATCCATCTTTAACCTGGTGCTTTTCCAGTGAGGGGTGGGGGAACCCAGAGGGACAAAGGATTCCCGCCTTATGCAAAAGATATATAAAGGGGTGGAAGAGAACAGAGAGGGAGAGGAGCCATCATGAAGAATCCCCTAGCTATCACCTGAGCTGGAACAAGAGCTGTACCAGGGGAAAGAATTGTGCCCAGGCCTGGAAGGTGTCCAGTCTGAGAAAAAACTTACTGAAGCATCTCTGAGGGTGAGATTATCTGTATTCAGTTTGATTAGACATAGATTTGCGCATTTTATTTTATTTTGCTGGGTAACTTACTTTGTTCTGTCTGTTACTACTTGGAATCACTTAAATCCTACTATCTGTATTTAATAAAATCACTTTCTACTTGTTAATTAACTCAGAGTATGTATTAATACCTGGGGGAGCAAACAGCTGTGCATATCTCTCTATCAGTGTTATAGAGGGCGAACAATTTATGAGTTTACCCTGTATAAGCTTTATACAGGGTAAAACGGATTTATTTGGGTTTAGACCCCATTGGGAATTGGGCATCTGAGTGCTAAGGGCAAGCACACTTCTGTGAGCTGTTTTCAGGTAAACCTGCAGCTTTGGGACAGGTGATTCAGACCCTGTGTCTGTGTCTGGAGCAGACGGGTGTGTCTGGCTTCACCAAGACAGGGTGCTGGAACCACCGAGCTGGCAGGGAGAATAGAAACAGAGGTAGCCTTTGCACATCAGTCTGGCAGCTCCCAAGGGGGTTTCTGTGATCCAACCCGTCACAATGCTATCTGCTAGCTCCTCGGCATCTGAGTTAGACGAGTGTAGACTCCTTGCACATGGGGAGAGTGGGTATAAGTAGGTCTAAGGGAGTCTAAGTGAAGTGAAATGCGGGGAGAGGAGCTCTGCCACCATCTTATCTGTCTCATAAATTTGGCCCTCTTTATCCAAAGACTGTGTGCATTACTAGATATGTATTGATCTATGAGTGTGTGCATGTGAGCCAGAGAGCACCTCCCACTGCAAAGCATTCTCCTGTTTCACAGAGAAGATCATTCTGGTGCTCCAAGGGGGTACCCAGGGTTGTCAGGTACATCGCTAACTCCTGCCCTTATTGTGAGGGAGCCTTGTCTGTGCCTGCCTGGGATCAGCAACCTAAAACCACCGGTCACAGGCAGCACAAGTACTTCTCTCTCAGACCAGACAGGCTCCACTGTCCCTCTGCAGCTTAGTGATAGTTACACTACAACCGCTGAGTCATCTGAGAGTCCCCCTGTAGGGTCCAGCCCCTTATTCACTGGACACTCATAGAATTACCAGGCCCACTGTTCCCAAAAGAACAATACATCACATTTTATTAGTCACACTGTAGACCTCTGCTCTGCTTAATACACAGCACTTAGATATGTTTATAGTGAAAACAAGAATAAGTTTATTTAACAAAGAGTAGAGATTTAGAAAGAAGCAAGTAGGATTAATAGAAACAAATGGTTACATATAAAACAAAATCAGAACACACATTCTAGAGCCTAAACAAACATGATGCCTTCTTGTCTAATAAGATACTCTTACCCCAAAATTCTTCTCACAGTATTTTTCAACCTGGATGACTGAGATCCTTCTTTCATGAGACCAAGACCATTGGCAGCTTATCTCCCTTGACAAAGGATGCCAGGGTAGCATTCCCTGAAATGCTTCCAGTTCCGTGCACAGGGCCAGTTAGACAGGCAGAACTGTGGGGTCTCAAAGAATGGATGAGACAATGGTGTAGGGAGGAGGGCTTTATGTTTATTAGGAACTGGCAAACCTTTTGCAAAAGGAGGAGCCTATGCGGGAAGGACAGGCTCCACCGAAACTAAAACAGAACCAGGCTGTGGGCATGTCAAATTTAAAAGGTCATAGATGAATTTTTGAACTAAAGGCTTGGGGAAAGCTGAAGAGGAGGAAGCACACACAGTTCATACAGAGACATCCATTAGCAGAGGATTTATTAAAGGGGACACTCTATATCCTAGTAAAGAGGAGAGGATAGAAGTTGCTAAAGTACAGGCAGGAACTGAAGAGAAACAGTCAAATGAAAAAGAAGGCAGCTTCATTTAGCCACAGAATTGACACATCACAGTTAGCAACAGGGCAAACATCCCACCTCCCGCAACAGCCCTCCTAATGTGCCTCAGACCTGCTCTGGAAGAAGCTCCTCTAGAGGGCAGAGTTGAGTTCACTCTCCAGGAATAATGAGAACTTGTCCTTTGGGTGAAGACTTTCAAATTCATTAGCCGCAATGGTGGTTGTTTTGATTTAGCCAAAAAAACGAGGAGCAACTGCAGTGAGCCCCCAACTCACTTCACATCAAACAGCTGTCAGATGATAATGACTTCTGGTCTCTCCTTGGAGGGGACAGCAAACATATTCCTCCTTAATGAGCACATGCACCAAGGAGGTGTGGGAACTGGGAAGTGCAGGGAGTCTGGAAGGTCTGTACATGAAAGGATACGTTCACCATTAAGTCCCCAGTGACAAGTGCCCCCAAACCAACCCCCTTACTGTATAAACTGTCTTGCACTTCCCAGTCAAACACCTCCAATCAAACCTCTGTCAGCTGCCAAACCTCTCACACAATCCCCAGGACAAGTTTCCTTATGTTATGTTCACAGCATACATGCAGAGAAGTTAGATTAAAAAGCCCATCAAATATTCTTGCTAGAAGGTTGCAATGTAACACTACTTTGTTTCTTAGAATCCGGAACCCTAACACAACAAGTACCAAAACCAGAGAGACAAAGCAGGCTGCTCCCTAAGGCAAAGAGGCACAACTCACCCCAGCTTGCTCTAGACTGTCTCTTTGCAGAGTGACTGCTGAAGACCCAGATCACATGCTTCCCTACAGAGCCCCCTATTCTGCAAGAACTTACAAGTTGAAATTATAGCTTGTAATGGTAATGCAGTTTTTAATACACCACACCTCAAACCCTCAAACCACCACATCTTACAACCCTCAACCTGATCTCCTAGCTACCAAGTCTCCTCACACCTCTTCCCCATGCCATTAAGGAATATATTCCTGTTTCAAAACTCCAATCACCCTATGTATAAACACATACCTCCCAGCATTTCCAGTGGCTGAAGCGGGATAGCTCCAGATCCAAGGGAAGGGGGGTGGTTTCATAGTTGGGCCTACAAATTTAACCTAATTGTGAGGTCAACTGTAAAAAGTACATGAAAGTTCATGAGACATCACAATAAGCTATAATAATAAATGTTGTCAGGAAAAGGTACAAAGGGGAGACAGGCTAAATTAGTCCAAACAAAAAGGCCTATTGCTATGACTCAAGGACTGTGTTAAGGTCATGCTTGGTAAACAAAAAAACACAAAACTAGAAATTAATGAACCAAATTGGTGTGTCAGATACAGGAGCGCCGGAAGCTCCCTAAAAGTGTGTGTGGGGGGGGGGCACCGGTTCATGAACTGTGGCCCCTCCTGATATTGCCCCTTCCCCCGAGACCCCACCCCCACACCATTCCTTCCCCCCAAGGTCCCACCCCCATCTCACTCCTCTCCACCCTCTCTCCCATCACTTGCCCTTACAGCCGGGAAAAAGTGATGGGGCCATAACCCCCTGCCCCCCCCCCTCCCGTGTTCCAGCACCCCTACTCAGATATTAGACCTAACTGGCAAACAAAATAATGAGGGGATTATTCCCTTTGTGGGTCCTTAAAGAAAGAGTTTTGGGAGAAAAAATAGCTACTGGAGTGCGCATCACCATCATGGCTGTTAAACCCACAGTCTCCTGGGACCCCAGGCCTTTATCACCATGATCCAGAGAAATGTCCTGACCAGACCAGGCTAGAGAGAGGGACCCAGATGACATTGTCACCTCTACCGGCTCTAGCTGAATCCCAAACACCACCTGGATGAAACAAGATAAGACTTTAACAACAGCAACAACAACTCCATCCAATCCCATCTAACTTTTCTTTTCCTTGAAAGGACGTTATTGCCATCTAAGACACTGCCAAACAAGGGGGGGATTCCTTCTAAAAACTCTCCACTGCTAAAGGGAAAGGGAACAAGGGATATTATTAATATGAAAGCATTACTTCGTACCTTGCATTTCAAATAATTAAGCCGTTCTTCCTTCTTTTCTTTATTTTTAATAAAAGGTGAAAATGATGTTTAATGGTGTGTTTGTCATGGTACTAAGCAGGCGGAGGTCTCTGTATATCAAACCCTGAACCTTGTCTAACACTGTTTAATGTTGGTCAGTGACTGGGTTATGTTAACACCCCTGGCCCATAAATTAATACAACAGATGCCCAGGGGTGGGGGTTGCAGAGCGAGCCCACCCAGCACTCACCCTGCAGTGGCAGCTCCTGTCCCACAGGACTGGATAGACTCGGCTGGAACAGTCTGAGTGCATGCTGGACTTAGAGAGAGGAGGGGTTGGAAAGGCCTGTGTGGGGCTGGGTGGGGAATGAGGAACAAATGGAAGAATAAGGAGGGGATGGGCTGCAAGGGAGATGGAGGAGCAGGTCACAATGCCCCGTGGGACAGGAGAGGCTTCAACTGAGACAGGAGATGTTGTGGGTCAAAGTGGGACTGTCCCGAGAAACCTGGGACTGTTGGGAGGTCTGTAAACATGCATGCACATACTGAGAGAAATAGAGTACAATGACACATACACAGACATGTGTTAGCACACAAAGTGACATATACATACCTATAAAGACAGATACACATGCCCCCCCCCACATTAGAGTAGTGACACAGAGTATAGTCTCACATGCACACAGTTACACACATGTACAGTCAGAGACATATATGCACACAGTAACACAAGCGAGTGACATGTACACACACTGGCATGCATATACACACATACACACTTTCATGCACAGAGGATTATGATGACATACAGATATACATGCTAACAAACAGAACAAGCACAAAACATCCAGGTAGACAAAAACAGACACATGCACAGAGACATGCAGTATCAGATGCACAGAGGCACAGACAGAACAGCTGCATACATGTACACATGTGACTGAGCTAACAAACTAAGTTTATAACATAAGTAGTGTGATGCCATCCTGGCAAGAGAGGAACTGAAGTAGTTTCTTATGTCCCAGGCACATAGATGCACTGTGAGCTTTAGTTCAGAGATTCTGTGTCCTGTGACATATGTACTTGATAAATGCCATGTGATTGCCATCAGGGTGACCGCTGCCTGTCCCCAACATTGACGGGTCCTGCCAATTTTTTTAAACAGATTTGCCCTGGCCTTTATGTCCGGAGCTCTTTCCCCCCATCATGTGTGACCCAAGCAAGGGCCACTCACAATGCCAGTCTATACACAGCCATGCTCCCTCACCGGCTCGGGAAAGACCAATGCCCCATAAGAGTCTGTTTCAGGTCTTGCCTCAGGGCACAATTTATTGATTAACTGAAAACGAAGCAAAATGTCCAAATAAAATAGTTCCTCTGCTCAACATGGGCTACAGTTCACAGCTGCTTTTCCTTCACTTCTCTCAGCCCTTCACCCTGTCCTTGCCCTGACCCAGGAACTACTGCAGGAGCCTTCCTGCTCCCTGCACTTTTCGCTCCTTGGGAGGCACCCAATAGTTGGGTTTTTCCCCCGGCTCCAAGACCTATTACAGGAGCCTCCCTGCAGTTCTCTAGCTCCTCTGAACTCCTGCTGGTCTTCAGAAGGACCAGGAGCCCTTCAGGCTATCACTTGACCGCTAGCCCCACAGCTTCATCTGGGAGGTAGCAGATCAGTCACAGTCAGGCTGAGCCCACCTCCCTTTAAAGAAGCCAGTGACCCTGTGACACAGTCCTTCCACTCTCTGGTCCTGATTCACCACTGCCTCACTCCAGTTTTATTCCTGTGTAATTCCATTCACCATACACAAGAGCACAATGCAATAACACAACTGTGTATTAGATGGTCTGAATGTAAGGCTGGGAGAGTCTAGCTTGAGGGGCACTAGACGTAGGGGTTGCCAACCCTCCAGGATTGTCCTGGAGTCTCCAGGAATTAAAGATTAAACTTTAATTAAAGATTATGTCGTGTGATGAAATCTCCCAGGAATTCATCCAACCAAAATTGGAAACCCTAACTAGACTAGATCTAGCCTCAGTCTGCCCCTGGCCGACTGACCTGAGCCATCATGAATGGGAGGGCATACTGGGCCCCATTTAAGGGCATTGCACCCCCCAGTTTGCCATGCTCTCCCTCAGCCAGACTGCCTCAGGGGCTACCATGTGCATGGATCGCTCCAGATACACATTCAGATATGGGCTGCAGCTCACCAGCCACAATATAAACTTTAAATGTTTACAGGCCTTTAAAAATACCCATAAAAAAGCGAACAATTGGCACTGGGAATAAAACTCCACTGTGATGTCACATCCAGCTGATATTGCATTGCAACACAGTGAAGCTACTTACACATGAAGTCGTGACACAAAATTGTGTGTTTCACAGAACATGTCTCAAAACAGACTCCTGATTTTACCAAGAAAGCTGCAATTGTTACTTACAAAATGTTCATCAGCTTGCTTTATTTTAATTTGAAGATCTGTTTGCTTTATATGTACATTTGAAAGCATGTATACAAGATACTATTGATTAGACTTATGGTAAGAGGAAAAGGTTTTGAGATGTATTCATACTTGCACCCCTCCCCCATCCCCCTTCAATGGGAATTAAACAGAGCAGCTGTTTCAGGCAGCCTGGCAGCTGTTTAGGCTCTCTCTAGTGGCACTGTGTGGAATTCCATTTAACAAAGCATATGTCTCCTGGTCTTCTACTGTAATTAGGCCTTGGCTACTGCAGAAAAGTTTTGGGGGCATAGCTATACCAGATTGGCAGTATAGCTGACTCTCCTACAATAGACACAGTTTATACTGGCAAAAGAGTGCTTCCTCTGGCATAGCTTACACCACTTCCCCTGCCCAGCCCATCAACTTGTGGTTGAACTATAGGGTATCTTTCAGAAAGAATGTGTTTGTCTTATAAGCAAACTGTACGTATTTATGACAGTGTAATAAACAACAGTAAAATAAAACATTGTTGGTAATATTATTTTGCTATTAACATTTATAATAAAAATAATTAACGGGGATGTTTATTAACAATGATAATTGGTTATTTAGGGCTGACCCGCTAGTGAAGACCCGCTAAATAGATGGCAGAGCGCTCTCCGGTCGACCCCGGTACTCCAGCTCTCCGAGAAGAGTAAGGGAAGTTGACCGGAGAGCGTCTCCCGTCAACACAGCACAGTGAAGACACCGGGGTAAGTCAACCTAAGCTACATCGACTCCAGCTACGTTATTCATATAGCTGGAGTAGCGTAACTTAGGCTGACTTACCCCCCGTAGTGAAGACAAGCCCTAAGAAATAACATTCACATTTTATGTTAAGTGAAACTGAATGGAAAATTGTTTTTGTTTAAAAAATCAATCATGGTTTTCAAGGGTTTCATCTCCACCACAAGAAGAAACTAGAACCAGCTGTCCAACCTTTAGGACACTGTTCTTCTACATGGTGACAGGTTTCAGAGTGGTAGCTGTGTTAGTCTGTATTAGCAAAAAGAACGAGGAGTACTTGTGGCACTTTAGAGACTAACAAATGTATTTGGGCATAAGCTTTGGTGGGCTAAAACCTACTTCATCAGATGCATGCAGTGGAAAATACAGTAGGAAGATATGTATACACAGAGAACATGAAAAAATGGGTGTTGCCATACCAACTCTAACGAGCCGAATCAGTTAAGGTGGACTATTATCAGCAGGAGAAAAAAAAACTTTTGTAGTGATAATCAAGATGGCCCATTTCCAACAGTTGACAAGAAGGTGTGAGTAACAGTAGGGGAAAAATTAGCATGGGGAAATAATTTTTACTTTGTGTAATGACCCACCCACTCCCAGTCTTTATTCAAGCCCAATTTAATGGTGTCCAGTTTGCAAATTAATTCCAATTCTGCAGTTTCTCGTTCGAGTCTGCTTTTGAAGTTTTCTTGTTTACCAATTGGTCACTCAATTATAGACCTAAAAGTCGCAATTCTCCAACTAATTGATTAGTCTCGTTATATTTGGTATGGCAACACCCATTTTTTCATGTTCTCTGTGTATATGTATCTTCCTACTGTATTTTCCACTGCATGCATCCGATGAAGTGGGTTTTAGCCCACCAAAGCTTATGCCCAAATACATTTGTTAGTCTCTAAGGTGCCACAAGTACTCCTCGTTCTTTTTGTTCTTCTACACCAGGGGTAGGCAACCTATGGCACGGGTGCCGAAGGCGGCACGCGAGCTGATTTTCAGCGGCACTCACACTGCCCAGGTCCTGGCCACCGGTCCGGGGGCTCTGCATTTTATTTTTATTTTAAATTAAGCTTCTTAAACATTTTAAAAACCTTATTTACTTTACATACAACAATAGTTTAGTTATATATTATAGACTTATAGAAAGAGACCTTCTAAAAATCTTAAAATGTATGACTGGCACGCGAAACCTTAAATTAGAGTGAATAAATGAAGACTCGGCACCCCACTTCTGAAAGGTTGCCGACCCCTGTTCTACACACTTCCTGCCTCATCTATCCATAGTGTTCCACCTTAATCATCAAAGAAGCGTGTGTTTAAATGCTGTCAGGATCAGGGCCATAGTTATAGAACTCAGTAGAAAATGACAACATTTCTATAGATTTTGAACCGTACTGTAGTTTTTAACATGGATTTGATTCCCTGCCATAGAGTTCTATTGTACAGTTAAAAAAAAGAACCCTACCCACCTACCCACACACTAAAGAGAGGCTCTCATTCTCTGTAGAGTAAGTTTTGAGTATTTTTTCATAGATGTATAGATGTTAAGGCCAGAATGGACCATTATGATTATTTAATCTGACCTCATTTATATCATGTACCATAGCATAGAATGTCACCCTTTGATACCTGCATCCAGCTCATTAACTTCTGTTTGAACTAACTAGAGCACCTCTTTGGAAAGACATCCAATTTGGATTTAAAGACTCTGAGTGGAGTTTTCAAAAATGCCAAGTGTTCACCTAATTCTGCTCCCACTGATTTCAATTTGAAAATCTCCCATCCATCCTTCAAGCAATGAAGAATTTATCACATCCCTTGGTGATCTGTTCCAATGGTTAGTTGCCCCCACTGCTAAAAGTGTGGGGCTAACTGAAATTGCCTCACTTCAAATTCTAGCCATTGGATCTTGTTATGCCTTTGCCAGCTAAATTAAAGAGCCCTTTAGTATCAGATATCTATCTGCTCCTTGTATAGGTACTTATAGATTGTGATCAAGCCATCTCTTAGCCTTCGGTAAGCTAAAGAGACTGAGAGACTTAAGTCTCTCTCTATGGCATGTCTTCCAGTCCTCAAATCATTCTTCTCTTCTTTTGTCATTGTCACTTCATAGAACCCTAATAAATTTCTATATAATCCTACTGATTACATCCCTGTTAAATTCTAAAGACTTTCCAAAAAGGTTTTCAATTTTTTAAGGTCCACCACTGTATACAGGGCCTGATCAAACTCCCACTGATTTTAGTGGGAGCCTTTCTGTACACCTGAATGGGAGTTGGATTGTGTTTCATTTACTGTATGCTGGGTAACAACATGAGAAGACTCCATGTTTCTAAAACTAAACTGGGCTCTTTATTAAGAGACCTATTTACAGAGATGCTGCAACTGCAGCCAGAATGCTATGTGCACATGAACTGACTTCCTGGTGCCTCCTTCAAACTCTTCCATCCTGCAACCTATGCGCCTCCCTCCAAGTTCCATGAAGGTTGCTACAGATTGAGGCTATAGCTTGTTGACGTGCTTGAAAACATAAAGGGAATGTATTCTTGCAAGATATCAGTGAAGAACCTGCTGCTGATCAGTTTCAGCTTCACAGGAGTTTAGGGGGAAGCCAGGGATTCTTCAATGGAATTGTGTTAATTATTATTTGTATTTAGTATAATTCCTAAGGCCCCAGTCAAGGAACAGCGCTCCAGCGTGCTATGTGCTCTCTGACCTAAACACATTGGAGTCACTATGTGAGAGTTCTGGGACTTGTGTAGTAATGCATCATTTAACGTGGGATTCTCTGAGTACACTACAAGACACCTTTCCACATATGCAGTCTCCTATGTAATTCAGTAGGCCAAATTAATCCTTGGCCTAAACAGGCACAACTCAGTGGAGAATGTGGATCATTGTCTCCTACTTAGATTATAAACTCTTTGGGGCAAGAACCAACTTTGTATCACGCGTGTGCACAGCACTTAACACAATGGGGCCTTGATTTTTAATAGAGCCTCTAGGCACTACCCCAGGACAAATAAGAATCAATAATAGTTGAAGCAGTCTCTAGTCTCTTCTTATTTTTTTGTAATTTTCTTTTCAATTCATCTTTCTCAATGGCTTCAGGTAAATTCCTTCCTGTCCAATATCCCCAGGAGGGAAGGAGCATAAATCATCCCTTGTATTTATGACATCTACAGAACTAATTAAATTACTCTCTGCTTCCTGGCAAATGCCATTGTCTTCTTATCACCACGTTGTGTTTCACTATGGTTGTCTTAGAGAAAGGCTGGTATGCTTCCATCTGTACCATCACGTCCACTGTCCTTTCAAATCCTTTCAAAATTTCCTGTGGAAAAGGGATTTTGAAATTTTACTTTGAAAAAGTTGAAATCACATTTTATTTCAAACTTTTCAAAATACGTCCAAGGCTCCCCAAGAGGCCTGGAGCAAGGAATGAGACAGCTTCACAGGTAGCCAAGGCCTGTACCTTATAGTGAATTACAAATCAAAATCAATGCCACTGCAGTTGTTGAACTGGTGTAATAGGTCTCCATTGGCTACCACTACCTGACACGTGGGCCAACTCATTCTGCACCAGCTGTGGCTTCCAGCTGGTTCCAGGAGTTATGTTCACAGTGTACACACTCAGAGAAGTTAGATAAAAAGACATAAATACTCTTGCTGGATGGTTGCAGTGTAACACTACTTTCTTTCTTAGAAGTCAGAATGATAATACATAAGAACCCAAAACCAGAGAGACAGAGGAAACAGTCTGCTCTCTAAAGCAGAGAGACAACTCACCCCACCTTGCTTTAAGCTGGATCCATCCAGACTGTCTGCTGACTGACTCGGACAACCCAGATCACATGGCTTCCCTCAGAGCACCCTCCTCTATAAGCAAGCCCAGGAAGGTCCTCACAGTTAAAGCGATGGCTCGTCATTTGTAACCAGTTTCCAACACACCACAAGTAGCCCAATGGCGAGCCCAGTTAGAAGGGACAAAGGCACGGATTGCTGAAAGGTATTCCAGATCAGAAAGAGATGGTTCCAAACACCTAACCAGATGCAGAGGAGAAGAGGAACCTTCCTGATAGACCCAACAGAATAATCTAAGCCTGTTGAACCCAACAGAACAAGCTAGTGATGTTCCATCCTCTGTTAAAGTAACCTCCACAAAATAGCTAGACTTCCTCCCTCCTCCTGCCATTTGCCTTTCCACCATGCTCTTCATCACAAGCCATGAGATCCTTGTTGGAGGTTTCCTCAAAGGCAAAGTCCCAGCCATCCAGCCAGCAGCCAGATCTAAACAGCTCCAAGCCAGTGAGCCAAGGTTTTAATCTGTGCCAATGAAGCTACTGGACATTTTGCAATTGAATTAATAGAAGTGGGAAGGAATGTGCCATACAGATCAAAGTCAGTGTAGACAAGTGCAAAGTATTGTACACTGGAAGGAACAAATTGACCTACTCGTATGTATTGATGAGTTCTCAGTTAACTGTAACCACTCAAAAAAAGACTGGGCAGCTCAGTCTAAACCTCTGCTTAATTCACAAGCAGTGGGCAAAGAAGCAAATCATTAGGACGTATTAAGTAAGGGAGAAGGAATAGAGCTGGGTGACATTTGTCAGCCAAAACTTCTTTTGGCGACAGAATGAGATTTGGCAACATGGAAACATTTGGTGAATTCATGTCTTTTTTGCCATACTGGACACATTCAAAAAACTGAAACAAAACATTTAAATTCTTTGGTCAGTGACAACATTTTGCTTCAATGTTTACTTCACATTTTAAAAAAATTACAAACATAAAAAATACTCAATCAATATAAAACATTTTGTTTGGACCTGATCATTTCTTTTTGGTAACTTTTCAGAATTGCCAGTGAACTGAAAAAAATCCATTATTTGCACAGCTGTAATAGAAAACAATACTGAACATGTTTTATGAATCAATGGGATGCCCTCTCCTGGAAAACTGTGTTCATTTCAATCAGCACATAGCAGAAATAAAAGGGACTCAGAGGAGGGAAATGAAAATGATTAGAGACACGAAGAGATGAGGACTGTTTAGAAAGGAGAAACACCAGAGGGGACATGATCGTGATATGTAAGATAACAAATGTGGAAGGGGTCCCTAGCTATAGCATGCATGTAGGGGTAATGAGGGGAAGCTGATGCCTGAACTCCCCAACAGCAGGGGTAAAGAAGCAGGGTCCAGAATCTAGATTTTATTTTGTAGCAGTTGAGCCAGGAAATGGCCCTGCAGCGAGAACTGCCGAGGTGTAATAACAACATTTAAGGCATCAAACTTAGCCCTGCCAATATATTCTCGAAATACAGGTCAGATCAATGCCACCACAAGAGCACGCAAAGGAAAAAAAATTGTGCTTTGCTGGCTCCTAATAAACACAGCTGTTCTCCAACATATCCTCAGTGATTTAGAGAACTAAAACATGTGCATGTGAGAGAGAGCAAGAAAGAGATAGAAAGGCAGAAAAGTGAGATGGAAAAAAGACTGAAATCTAACCATTTTAATGGCCCAGGACCAAACCTTGGACTGGGCTGATTTTATGCACAATACAGCAGAGTGGAGAGGAAGAATGGTTTTAAGCCACGTTTCTGCTCCCTCAATCCTGGCACTGCCATGGACAGAAAGCAGTTTCCCAAGCCTGGGACTGCCACACGGACAACTCTGCCAGCCAAGGATTCACTGGAGTGCTCTGTGTGTGTGCCACTCCCACCTACCCCCAACACACTTCTCCTTCCCCAATCCCATCCATGTCCCCCAACAGACAGTGGGAGGAGCCAGAGGCGCCATTTCAGAGCAACTTTAACTGTGATTCCAGGGGCTACTTAGGCACCTGAAAACTCTAGGGTTTTTTTTTTTTTCAGATAACAACTTAGAAATTAGCTGACAGGAGCACTGTATCTAATTGTTATATAAAGAAAGAAAATTAAATAAATATTAGACCCACTCAGCTCTAATATTAACATGTTCTGACATCTTGTGTCAAGTCACTTAAGGGACACTGGTTAGGTTTAAAATTGTAATGCATATTCTTACTCTTGAATACAACAATTGAAACAGTTGTAGAAAAATCTAGATTGCTTTCTATCATTTATGCTACTTACTTTCTGCAGTTCACCAAGCATGGAATAGATCATTCAACTTTTGGAAAAATCCTACTTAGGGGAAGGCCCCATGAGTTTATACTGCACCTGCCTGGGGCTCTAGGGGTGTTACCATACTGCAAATCATAGACTTGAAACTGACCTTAAAAAGGAGTGAGACTGACACTTTCAAGTTACTTTCACAGTATTGCTAATCCCAAATGTTCAAAAGTCATGAGTCAGGCTCACAAAAAATCATGAGAGTGGCTTAAAAATAATGAGATTACTTAAAAATAATAGATTTGGTGTTTTTTTATTTGCCTTCTGCTTTTTGAGGCTTTAGGGTTCACTGGGGTCACATTTTGAAGCTTTTGCCACAGTCACGAGGGCTAGAAACATACTTTTTCTTTAAGAATGAAGGCTGAAATCATCCCATATCCACCTGACTCCAGGAGCTGGGGCTTTAAGGAAAACAATAATTATCATTGTTAGTCTTAAAGGTGCCACAGGACTCTCTGTTGCTTTTTACAGATCCAGACTAACACGGCTACCCCTCTGATACTTGAATAATTATCATGAGACTCAGGACAAAATCCTAAGAGTTGGCAACACTGCTTTCACTTCTGTTTAAAGGCTAGTTACTTTCCAGAAGGCTCTTAAACATAACACTACAGTGATTGAGTTGCAGTTCTCACAGGAGAATATTTAAAACCAAACACCAAGAAAATTCCACATTTTAAAGTTGAGGAAAAAATTTAGTCTTCTGAGGTATATCAGGGCTACTGCAGGCAGGAAAGGAAAATAAACAGACATAGGAGCTCTGGGCAGCTCTTCCTCTTGAAAAAATGTTGGAGGGTCAAATCTTGCAGTCCTTAATCAAGTAAAACTTCTATTGCCATCAGCACTTCCACTCATAGATATTAACGTGTACTCAATAACCATACACTTCATACTCAAATATCTGAGCCATCTTATCCAGGGCTACACATCTTATATACATTGGCTCAGGGACTATATTTTCTGGCATATTCTGAGCAGTGCTGAGCACACAGATGGTGCTCAGTGAATAATATAAATCATGACAATAATGGTCGACTTTATGGACTCTGTGGATGCAATTTCTGTTTTTTGTTCTTTAAAAAAAAAATCACATCCCCCTGTTCTAAAGACTGCTACCCCTGAATCCCAGTGTATACAGGAAACTCTGCTCACCGCGTGGGCAAGGACACCAAGGGAACACTTGCCATGGTTGCTGAAGTCTCCAGCTTTATTGCCCCATGGATACATGCTGCTTGCCATAACACCAGATTGCCACACTTCCCCGAAGGACATGAGATACCTAATAGGGAAGGGAATATTTTTTCTCCTTCCCTTAGTGGCAGTCATGTTAATTTATTCACAGCTCAAAGGGAAGCAGAAATTCACAGTAGGCTTGCATGACTCTAGGTAACAACCAGCCCCCAAAGTTCTGGGCCAGATCCTCAGCCGGTATAAATCAGCTAAGCTCCATAAACTTCCATGAAGCTACACTAATTTACACCAGCTGAAGATCAGGCAAACATGTCTTGGGATCTCCTCTACTGCATTACCAGTAGTAAGATGCAGGAGACATTAGCCAAGCTAATCACTCTCTTTGTATATCTACACTAGAAATACTATAGCAACATACCTCCACTTCAGTGTAGAAACATACTACAGCCGAGAGGAGGTAGCTAGGGCAACAGAAGAATTCTTCCATTGACCTAGTCCTGCCTACACTGGGGCATAGCATGGCGTAACTACTTCTCTTGGAGGTGTGATTTTTCCACACCCTGAGTGATGTAGCTATGTCAATCTAAGTTTTAGATGCAGACCAGCCATCACATACTGCTATAGGCTCCTAGCCTCAGTAAATGTGTGGGGAATGAAAAATGTGGATATGGAGAATGTACTAGCAATTTAAACCACCAATTCCCTGTGAGGCTCCTTCTGTGATCACTGATAAATGTGTATTGCACCTTCCAGCTGATTGGTGTAGACTGGGAGCTCAACGGGCAGAGCAGTTGCAGATCTCTGGGGAACCAGAGAGGACAAAAATTACCATGACGGCGAGCCAGAGACTGTGCAAAGGAAACCCTGAAATTAATAAGAGACATGTTTCTTGGAGCCTCTGCTATGGAGATGAGCTGATTAGCTCTTCTGCCTATATTCCACAGGGTAGGAAGAGCTCACTCCCCATTGACAATCCTATTTCTCCAAAACTAAACTAAATCCAGGGGCAGGGGTGCTGGAACAGTTTTTATAGTGGGGGTGCTGATAGCCATGAATCAAACTGTAAACCCTGTATATAATGGAAAACACTTCAAGGCAGGGGGTACAGCAGCACCCCTAGTTCCAGCACCTATGTCCAGGGGCATGACAAGGATAGGAATGTACCATATGTCAGGATCTGGGGTCCCACTGAAGTCACTGGAAAAGCTCCCATTGATTTCAAGGCACTCAAGAGTTCACCGCTGAGCTGTTAAATTTAATCTCCGGTGGGGGACACACATACTCCCCTGCTGCTGAGGTATAATGGTCAGTAAGGCCCAGCTCCACAAAGGGATTGAAATCAGTGGAAGTTAGGAGGTTATATGTCTTTGAGGATGTGAACCTAACAGCCTAACCCATCTAAGATGAGCCTTTAAAGCAGAAGTCACCAACCGGTTGATCGCGATTGACTGGTCGATCCTGGAGTCTCTGTCAGTTGATCGCAATCTCTGGCTGCTAACAGTTCGGCGGTGCAGCACGGCTAAGGCAGACTCTCTGCCTACCCCATGCTGCTCCTTGAAGGGGCCAGCACATCCCTGCGGCCCCTGGGGGGGGACGGGCAGGGGTCTCCGTGCGCTGCTCCTGCCTGCAAACACCGACCCCGCAGCTCCCATTGGCCGGGAACTTGGAACTGCGGCCGATGGGAGCTGTGGGGGCGGAGCCTGCAGACAGGGCCAGCATGCGGAGCCATGTGCCGCTCCCCCTGGGGCCACAGGGGCATGATGGCCATTTCCGGGAGTGGCGTGGGGCTGGGGCAGTCAGGGAGCCTGCCTTACTCAACCCTGCCGCGCTGCTGACCAGTAGCTGCCCAAGGTAAGTAAGTGCCACCTGGCGGAAGCCTGCACCCCTCCCGCACCCCAACCCCCAGCTCTGAGCCCCTTCCTGGAGCCCGCACCCGGTACCCCCTCCCGCACTCCAAACCCCCTTCTGTACCCCAACCCCAATCACCTGCCCCAGCCCTGAGCCTCCTTCCAGAGCCAGCACCCCATACCCTCTCCTGCACCCCAAACCCTCTCCTACACTCCAACACTCTTCCCCAGCCCAGAGCCCCCTCCTGCACCCAAACTCCCTCCCACAGCTTGCACCCCCACCACCTCCTGCAGCCCAACGCCCTGCCCCAGGCTCAGCCCGGAGTCCCCTCCCACACTCCGAACCCCTCGGCCCCAGCCCAGAGCCCGCACCCCCTGCTGCACCCCAACCCCCTGCCCCAGCCCAGTGAAAGTGAGTGAGGGTGGGGGAGAATGAGCAACGGAGGAAGGGGGGATGGATTGAGCAGGGTGGGGCCTCGTGGAAGGGGCAGCGCCTTAGGGAAGAAGCGGGGTAGATCCTGGGTTGTACTTAAATTCAAAAAGTGATCTGTGTAAAAAGGTTGGAGAACATTGCTTTATAGAGGTGGTTTGAGGATGATGAAGTCATTCCTATTGCCATGTAGGAGAATGGATTAAATGAGCCACAAAAATTCTCTTGCTCTTGGAGCAAATTCAGACGTGACATAGCTTAAGTCATAGCAAGGTAAGAGTGTAAGCTGGGGTAATTTACAGACTGAGCGCTTGATTCTCTACTTTCTTGCACTTTGTGCAGTCTTGTGCAAAGGAGATGGAAGATCTGATCTGATATCATTTTACACCCACTTCTTACAGGTTTAAGGGACTCCACAAGATTCAAGGAGGTGAAGAATTGATACTAGAAGGGGCAGGGCTGTTGCAGTCAACAATAGGATGTAGGAAGGTGTCAGATAAAACAGCCTGCCCTCCACCCGAAACACACAGTCAAATTCTGCTCTCAGCTAAATGTGGAATCCCTGACATCAACTGATTTACTCCAGATTTATACCACTATAACTGTCAGCAGAATTTAGCCCACACACTTTATCTTCTCCCTTCTTACCTTTGTAGTTTTGCTAGCTATAGATCCACCTTTCCATCCCCTTGATGTGTAAAGTACAGTAAAGTGCAACAGTTTGTACTCACTCTAATCTATATGTAATTTACATCCTCTACATCCCCCCCTGCATTTGACCTTCTGACTCACTCTCTCATCCCAGCTATGATACAAAAACATCTCACTAGAGTAGAGATGGAGGCTTGGTCAGTATTTGTTGATGGTACTTACTGAGTGTTTCTCTCATTGTGTATGACACAATGTTTCTTGGAAACCCAAGTGCTTTCATAAGCTTGCTTCCCCCTCCATGGTCACAGCCTAGTGCATTGTACTGTGGGAACATCACCACTAGCTGGCTGGAGATAATGCATTTTAATATTCTGATGAGATTACCCATGGTTCTAATGCAGCTGAGATCAATACAAGCCTCATTGTAGCTTCTAAGATAAGTGAGTCCTGAAATAGCTGATAGCAGATCCAGACTGGTTCTCTAAATTCATTACAATAGCACTTCTTGGGCCAGATCCTCAGCTGATGAAAGTCAATGTAGCTCCACTGATGCCAGAGAAACTACATCAATTTATGCCATCTGAGGATCTGACTCTTTATATTCACAAGGCTATAGCTAGAGTGACTGCCTCAGACCCATCTAAAGTATTCTGATCTTGAGCAGTTACCTCAGACTTGAGCACAGAGGTATCCCATGCAGGAAAGGCCTGTGGAGTTTAGTTGAGAATACACATTCTAAAGAAAAGTGATCAAACCAAGCCACAGAATTCTACAGCAGGGATATGTGTTTAACATTCTGCTGGGCTGGTTTTAAAATCTATAGAGAGAGTCTCGCTTGCTATTAAATTCTATACGGCTCCATTACATTTCTCTAGACCTCTATTACTTTCATCCCCATTAAATTCCATAAGGCTTTTCCAAAAGTCCAGAAGCTTCTCACTATCCTTTTCCTCCAGGTAGTAGGCTCATAGAACAGCAGGGTTAGAAGGGACCTCAGGGGGTCATCTAGTCCAACCCCCTGCTCAAAGCAGGATGAATCCCCAGACAGATTTTTATCCCAGTTCCCTAAATGGCCCCCTTACGGGTTGAACTCACAACGCTGGGTTTAGCAGGCCAATGCTCAAACCACTGAGCTGTCCCTCCCCCCTGAATCCCTATTTAGTCCATGCACAAGACATTAGCTTACTATACTTTTTTTTAAACCTATAGCTGGGTCCCAATGAATACAGTTTCTGTGAGGAGGTTGTGACGGGTTGGATCACAGAAACCCACTTGGGAGCTGCCAGCTGATGTGCAATGGCTACCTTTGTTCCTGTTCTCCCTGCCAGCTACCGGTGGTTCCAGCACTCTGTCTTGCTGAAACCAGACACACCCANCACTAGCTGGCTGGAGATAATGCATTTTAATATTCTGATGAGATTACCCATGGTTCTAATGCAGCTGAGATCAATACAAGCCTCATTGTAGCTTCTAAGATAAGTGAGTCCTGAAATAGCTGATAGCAGATCCAGACTGGTTCTCTAAATTCATTACAATAGCACTTCTTGGGCCAGATCCTCAGCTGATGAAAGTCAATGTAGCTCCACTGATGCCAGAGAAACTACATCAATTTATGCCATCTGAGGATCTGACTCTTTATATTCACAAGGCTATAGCTAGAGTGACTGCCTCAGACCCATCTAAAGTATTCTGATCTTGAGCAGTTACCTCAGACTTGAGCACAGAGGTATCCCATGCAGGAAAGGCCTGTGGAGTTTAGTTGAGAATACACATTCTAAAGAAAAGTGATCAAACCAAGCCACAGAATTCTACAGCAGGGATATGTGTTTAACATTCTGCCGGGCTGGTTTTAAAATCTATAGAGAGAGTCTCGCTTGCTATTAAATTCTATAAGGCTCCATTACATTTCTCTAGTTTCATCCCCATTAAATTCCATAAGGCTTTTCCAAAAGTCCAGAAGCTTCTCACTATCCTTTTCCTCCAGGTAGTAGGATCATAGAACATCAGGGTTGGAAGGGACCTCAAGGGGTCATCTAGTCCAACCCCCTGCTCAAAGCAGGACAAATCCCCAGACAGATTTTTATCCCAGTTCCCTAAATGGCCCCCTTACGGGTTGAACTCACAACGCTGGGTTTAGCAGGCCAATGCTCAAACCACTGAGCTGTCCCTCCCCCCTGAATCCCTATTTAGTCCATGCACAAGACATTAGCTTACTATACTTTTTTTTTAAACCTATAGCTGGGTCCCAATGAATGTTTCTGTGAGGAGGTATCCAAAAATCAGCAGGGTGATGGTTATTTCTCTCCCTAACAGACAAAAGTTTGTAGTGTAGGAACTGTCAGGCCCTATCCATGAGGGAAACAAGGCTGAGGCCACTGCGGTGAATTATGTCATCCTCCCAATGCGCTATAAGAGGGAAGTGCTCTGAGCTGTCTGTACTAGAAATTGTACAGTGCATGTGAGCCCTTTTGAAACTGGGCCATGGGAGCCTCTTTTGAAGCTCTTAATTTAAACTCTTAGGGCTTGACTGCACTTACACCAGTGCAGCTGTGCCACTGCAGTGCTTAGTAAAAATGCTACTAATGCTGACAGGCATAGGCACTGACTTTTATTTTTCCCCAGGGGTACTCCACCCCTGCTCTGCCCGAGGCCCCACCCCCAGTCCGCCCCTTCCCCCAAGGCTGTGCCCTCGCTCTGCTTCTTCCCACCCCGACTCCGCCCTCTCCCGAGGCCCCCGCCCGCTCTCTGTTCTCCACCCTCCTCCAAGCCTTTCCCCCAGCCACCAAACAGCTGTTTGGTGGCACCACTGATCAGCTGTGGCTGGTGGGTACTGAGCACCCACTATTTTTTTCCCATGGGTGCTCCAGTCCCGTAGCACCCACGGAGTCGGAGCCTATGCTGACGGGAGAAATCCCCAAGAGTTGGGAGCTATATTGATGGGAGAAGCCCTCCTGTCACTATAACTCTGTCTACATGGTGTCGCTTAGGGGTGTGGATTTTCCATGCCCCTGAGCAACATAGTTACACTGACATCAATTTGTGGTGTAGACCAGGCCTTAGGGCCTGATCACTTGTCAGCTGTAAACACACCATTCAATGTACTTCAAGGGGAGTTGTTTGCATTAATTGGGCTCTAAAAAGGCCTGAGTATGACTATCAGTCTCTCACCTGACCTGTCACCATATCACTCGGGATTAGTTCTTTGGCTCCTGTGTAAATTGCAGAGTAGGGACCCAACTGTGCTCTCACTTAACCTACTGCAAACCTGGAGTAACTCAGCTGACTTCATTGGGGTTTCTCTGGATTAACATTGGTGTAAACAAAAGAAGAACTTGCCCTTTGCTACCTCTAGCCTAGATAACTGCATGGCTGGACAAGGACATACCCTTGACAACATTAGCTAGCACAACAAGTGATTATTCATTGGCCGTATTGTGTGGGTGCAATAGAAGGACGGTGCAAGAAGCCTTCATCCCCATCTTGCATGCCTCATGTGATGGCCAGGTTCAGTTGCAGTACTGGCATATAGAGAAGCACAGGAAGTCTCACAATGCTCACCCTTAGGAGTACAAATTGCCCATCAAGGGATAGGGAAGAAGCAGTTGCAGGAGGTGGCCAAGATGTAGCTGACTGCAGGCAGCAGAGCATGCTGCATAAAGAAATTTGAGAAGGGACTGTGCCTTCGAAGACAGTCTCTCCTCAGTTGTCCCCTAGGGTGAGGTGTGTCTGCACCTCCCCAAGCTCAGTGCTGTGGCTATGTGCCACAATATAACCCTTCCTTGGTATGTGGAAAGCATAGACCTACTCTCTATAGATGTCACTGGCTCCTAGTTCATTTTCAGGTGCAAATCAAATCACTCATTTTGATTGATAAAGTCCTTCAGGATGTAGGTCCTGCCTGTCACAAAGTCACTCTCTACACATCGTCTCAACAACCGAGATTAGTTGGGGCCCTCCTGTTGCCAACATTTTCAACTGAACTGTAGGCACTGGGTATTATCAGTGGAGAGCCCTTGACTCCAGAGTTTGCATCCCCTGTTGGGCTGATGAAATCTGAGTCTGCTGACTTTTGGGACATGCTCCCAGGGTCACTTGTAACCTCTGGAGCTTTTGAAAGGTGAATGTGGGTTGAGTGGAAGTCATTACATTAGTGACTCTTTGCCAAATGATTTGAAAAGGTGATATTCCGATTGATGCCCAGACCCTTTGTGATGGGTGCATTTTTTATAAACAAAGAAATAATTCTCCTATGAGCACAAAAGTCTATAGCCAGGAGAGAGCCTGGGTTATTAGAGTCTATTAATGTGAGGAAAACCGATATCTGGAAGTTTGCCTGCTTCATTCAGAGGCAACCACTCCAGCAGAGCTGGTTCATCCTGTTCTGGCTGAGAGCATGCAACTTGTGTGCTTTTAAAGGAATGAGCAAATGCTGCCACAAGACTCCAGTAATCTGATGGTGTCTCCAAAAGCTATCATTTCAATTAAATTGTTTGGATTTGAGCATTAATGGACATAGCTTTGGCGCAGTCACTAATACAATTATAAATAGCGCTCCTCCTTTCACTTGAGAGTATATCCTAACCTTCTCCCCCTCGCACTAATAGACAAAATCCAGGCCAATACAGGACATTGGGTCCATTCAAATTAATTTTACAAGAATGGTTATTTCATTGCCAGTGATTACCTTGAATCTGAAGATTAGATCTAGGCTTTTTTTTAGGCCCATGTTTAAACACAACTGAACACAGGAGAGGTTCAGAGTCAGATCTCTATAAAAGGCTAAAACCCAAAAACTCAAACCTGCTTGATCCTGGGCTAGATCTGAATGTTGTGGTTCAGCTCATCTTTAGCATAAATACCAGCATTAGACACCTGTGAAGAATGAGTAGTGCACAATATCTGCTACACAGAGTGGACTAGGTCCGCAGCTGATATAAACTGGTGTAGTCCCTTTGATTTCAGTAGAGTTACACCAAAACACACCAGCTGAGCATGTCTGTTTGTCTGAATCTGTTCTCACTTACACTGCTGTTACCCCACTGGGGTAAACTCTGTGCTGGTGTAAAAGGGTGCAGGTGCATTGAGTTTGAGGAGTTTTGCTTGTTTACATTAGCAGAGTATCTGGCCCATTGACTTATTCCTGATTTACACCATACTCCAAGGACTTCTGGTTTAGACTGGTGTGAGATCACAGTCAGGCACAGCCTTTTAAAAAACAGGCTACAGCCTGCTCTAGCCTTGATTTCAGTTCTTCTAATTTGATGACTTTCCGAGTTAATGACAGTACTCCCTACTGGGATCAGTAATTTTCTGCTAGAGAAATTCATTGTAATAAGCACCATCATAGTCCAAATAAAAATAACTTACTCAACAATAAACAAATGTAAACTCTTTCAACATTGCAATTGATATTCCTATCTAAGGTAGTTCTACGTCCCTCATGACTATAGTAATGGCCTCACAACAACCTCTTTGAGGTAAGGAGATAGTATCCCCAGGAGTAAAATGGGGAACTAAGGGCACGTCTTCACTGCAGAGTTAACATGGTGATCCGCAGCCTGGTTAGCCCCTAGCCTAGATGTGAGCAGCCACACTGCAAAGCACTGCCTGAATTATTGGTCCTGACTTGTGCTTCACTCCCCCGCATGAGTCACCTGGATTTCTGGTGTTGTATCCCATGTTTCTATGTGCCACAGCGAGCTGAGTCACTATGATTCTTTCCCTGTGCGCTGTGGGAGAACTTATTAGTCCTTTTGGGCACACGAGTAGGGGTGGATTGTGAAGAACTATCAGCACTTAAAAGGTTTAGCCTGTGCCCTCAGAGTCAGTGGGCCCTGGATCCACAAGTGTACTTGGGCATCTAAGCCCCATTTTTAGGCTACAGGCTAAACCCAAGTCAGGCTTTCACTCGGGCTGGTAACCCAGGCCCAGATGGATCTACAAAAACATAGGTGTGTGATGCTGGGTGTCACAGCGCCTAACTTTTAGACACCTAGGAAAGTCAAAGAAACAACACTGAGATCCACAAAGCCTGAGTTAGGCACTTAGGTTCTGTCATAAACAGATAGTTAAGGGTTAATGCCTCTTTTACCTGTAAAGGGTTAAGAAGTCCACCTAGCCTAGCTGACACCTGACCAAAGGAACCAATGGGGGGACAAGATGGTTCAAAAGGAAGGAGGGAAGTTCCCTTTGTCTTAGGTCAGTTTCAGTTCTGGCCGAGAGGAAAAGGAATCAGGAATCAAACAGGGTAGTGAGTATTTAGTGAAGGAATTAGCTTATGTTTATTTTCTTTTTGTAACTTGTCTTGGGCATTACACTGGTCTACAATTTTTGAGAAATCGTCTGCTTCAGAGATAAAATGTGATATTTATTATGTATTTTGATGTGCTGAATTCAAATATGACAATTAAAACAACTGATTGGCTACTGTTTCTAAGATATTTAAGTTTTTACATTTTATGTCTATGTATATTGTGTAGATAGTAGAGTTTTAATCATAAATTGTAAACCTAGGTCTTTTCATGTGTTTATGGTTGCTTTACATGATAATATTTCACCTGTCCTGTTTATGTAACACTTTAAAAATCAGCAAAAGGGTTATATAAATAAAATTTATTATGAAACAAAAGGCAAAAAACTATTATGTACATAGTTTAGTCCTATTCAGTGTCTACTCGGCGCTTCTTGGCTTGTCTCTTGTATTCATTAAATGGAGCATCTCTTGTCACTGTCCAGCAATAGTCTGCAAGCATTGATGGGCTCCATTTGCCCTGATAGCGTTTCTCCATTGTTGCAATGTCCTGGTGAAATCGCTCGCCGTGCTCGTCGCTCACTGCTCCGCAGTTCGGTGGAAAAAAATCTAGATGAGAGTGCAAAAAATGTATCTTTAGTGACATGTTGCAACCAAGGCTTTTGTATGCCTTGAGGAGGTTTTCCACCAACAACCTGTAGTTGTGTGCCTTGTTGTTTCCGAGAAAATTTATTGCCACTAACTGGAAGGCTTTCCATGCCGTCTTTTCCTTGCCACGCAGTGCATGGTCAAATGCATCATCTCGAAGAAGTTCACGAATCTGAGGACCAACAAAGACACCTTCCTTTATCTTAGCTTCACTTAACCTTGGAAATTTTCCACGGAGGTACTTGAAAGCTGCTTGTGTTTTGTCAATGGCCTTGACAAAGTTCTTCATCAGACCCAGCTTGATGTGTAAGGGTGGTAACAAAATCTTCCTTGATTCAACAAGTGGTGGATGCTGAACACTTTTCCTCCCAGGCTCCAATGACTGTCGGAGTGGCCAATCTTTCTTGATGTAGTGGGAATCTCTTGCACGACTATCCCATTCGCAGAGAAAACAGCAGTACTTTGTGTATCCAGCCTGCAGACCAAGCAAGAGAGCAACAACCTTCAAATCGCCACAAAGCTGCCACTGATGTTGGTCATAGTTTATGCACCTCAAAAGTTGTTTCATGTTGTCATAGGTTTCCTTCATATGGACTGCATGACCAACTGGAATTGATGGCAAAACATTGCCATTATGCAGTAAAACAGCTTTAAGACTCGTCTTCGATGAATCAATGAACAGTCTCCACTCATCTGGATCGTGAACGATGTTGAGGGCTGCCATCACACCATCGATGTTGTTGCAGGCTACAAGATCACCTTCCATGAAGAAGAATGGGACAAGATCCTTTTGACGGTCACGGAACATGGAAACCCTAACATCACCTGCCAGGAGATTCCACTGCTGTAGTCTGGAGCCCAACAGCTCTGCCTTACTCTTGGGTAGTTCCAAATCCCTGACAAGGTCATTCAGTTCACCTTGTGTTATGAGGTGTGGTTCAGAGGAGGAGGATGGGAGAAAATGTGGGTCCTGTGACATTGATGGTTCAGGACCAGAAGTTTCATCCTCTTCCTCTTCCTCGTCTGACTCAAGTGAGAATGATTCTGGTGCATCAGGAACCGGCAGTCCTTCTCCGTGGGGTACTGGGCGTATAGCTGATGGAATGTTTGGATAATGCACAGTCCACTTTTTCTTCTTTGACACACCTTTCCCAACTGGAGGCACCATGCAGAAGTAACAATTGCTGGTATGATCTGTTGGCTCTCTCCAAATCATTGGCACTGCAAAAGGCATAGATTTCCTTTTCCTGTTCAACCACTGGCGAAGATTTGTTGCACAAGTGTTGCAGCATATGTGTGGGGCCCACCTCTTGTCCTGATCTCCAATTTTGCAGCCAAAATAAAGGTGATAGGCTTTCTTAACCATAGTGGTTATACTGCGCTTTTGTGATGCAAAAGTCACTTCACCACAAACATAGCAGAAGTTATCTGCACTGTTCACACAAGTACGAGGCATCTCTGCTCACTTTGGCTAAACAGAAATGTGTCCCTTTGCAAAATCAAACACTGACAAATAAGAGAGCACGACACTGTATGTTTTCTAGAGCTGATATAGGGCAATTTGTTCAGCAGAGTGATGTAAGCTTCGTTATGATTGCATTATCCATGACTTCTAGGAATAACATGATGCAATTCATATCCTGTATGACGCAATACCAGCTTCAGATTGCATCATTCATTGTTTTGCCTAAAAAGCAAGTACTGTCCAAACCCAGTCATAGATTTATTCATAGATCCAGTCAAAGATGTATTTTAGTCATTTCTGGTTTAAATTGAGATCCCTTCCCTTTATAACTCACTTATCCTCCGCCATTCCCAAGTCAAGGGTCGTATATACTGACCCAATAGCATATCTTGAAAACTAGAGCCAATCAACAATTTTAAGCATCATTTTC
>QXTE01000245.1:1975777-2031249 GCA_003942145.1 Platysternon megacephalum | reverse complement strand
AGGCCTGTTAGTTTGACATCTGTAGTATGCAAGGTCTTGGAAAAAATTTTGAAGGAGAAAGTAGTTAAGGACATTGAGGTCAATGGTAATTGGGACAAAATACAACATGGTTTTACAAAAGGTAGATTGTGCCAAACCAACCTGATCTCCTTCTTTGAGAAGGTAACAGATTTTTTAGACAAAGGAAATGCAGTGGATCTAATTTACCTTGATTTCAGTAAGGCATTTGATACGGTTCCACATGGAGAATTATTAGCTAAATTGGAAAAGATGGGGATCAATATGAAAATTGAAAGGTGGATAAGGAACTGGTTAAAGGGGAGACTGCAACGGGTCATACTGAAAGGTGAACTGTCAGTCTGGAAGGAGGTTACTAGTGGAGTTCCTCAGGGATTTTGGGACCAATCTTATTTAATCTTTTTATTATTGACCTTGGCACAAAAAGTGGGAATGTGCTAATAAAGTTTGCGGATGACAGGAAGCTGGGCGGTATTGCCAATACAGAGAGGGACAGGGATATCCTACAGTAAGGTCTGGATGAGCTTGTAAACTGGAGTAATAGTAATAGGATGAAATTTAATAGTGAAAAGTGCAAGGTCATGCATTTAGGGATTAATAACAAGAATTTTTGTTATAAACTGGGGACGCATCATTTGGAAGTAACAGAGGAGGAGAAGGACCTCGGCATATTAGTTGATCACAGGATGACTATGAGCCACCAATGTGATATGGCTGTGAAAAAAGCTAATGCGGTATTGGGATGCATCAGGCGAGGTATTTCCAGTAGAGATAAGGTGGTGTTAGTACCGTTATACAAGGCACTGGTGAGACCTCATCTGGAATATTGTGTGCAGTTCTGGTCTCCCATGTTTAAGAAGGATTAATTCAAACTGGAACAGGTACAGAGAAGGGCTACTAGGATGATCCAAGGAATGGAAAACCTGTCTTATGAAAGGAGACTCAAAGGGTATGTCTTCACTACTGGCCGGATCGGCGGGCAGCGATTGATCCAGCGGGGATCAATTTATCGTGTCTAGTCTAGACGCGATAAATCGATCCCCAAGTGCTCTCCCGTCGACTCCTGTACTCCAGCTCGGCGAGAGGCGCAGGCAGAGTTGACGGGGGAGCAGCAGCAGTTGACTCACCACTGTGAAGACACCACGGTAAGTAGATCTAAGTATGTCGACTTCAGCTACGTTATTCACGTAGCTGAAGTTGCGTAACTTACATCGATTCCCCTCCCCCTCCCCCCAGTGTAGACCAGGCGAAAGAGCTTGGCTTGTTTAGCCTAACCAAAAGAAGGCTGAGGGGAGATATGATAGCTCTCTATAAATATATCAGAGGGATAAATATCAGGGAGGGAGCGGAATTATTTAAGCTCAGTACCAATGTGGACACAAGAACAAATGGATATAAACTGGCCATAAGGAAGTTTAGACTTGAAATTAGACTAAGGTTTCTAACCATCAGAGGAGTGAAGTTCTGGAATAGCCTTCCAAGGGGAGCAGTAGAGGCAAAAGACATATCTGGCTCCAAGACTAAGCTTGATAAGTTTATGGAGGGGATGGTATGATGGGATAGCCTAATTTTGGCAATTAATTGATCTTTGACTATTAGCGGTAAATATGCCCACTGGCCTGTGATGGGATTGGGTGGGATCTGAGTTACTACAGAGAATTCTTTCCTGGGTGTCTGGCTGGTGAGTCTTGCCCACATGCTCAGGGTTTAGCTGATCACCATATTTGGGGTCGGGAAGGCCTTTTCCTCCAGGGCAGATTGGCAGAGGCCCTGGGGCTTTTTCACCTTCCTCTGCAGCGTGGGGCACGGGTCTCTTGCTGGAGGATTCTCTGCACCTTGACGTCTTTAAACCACAATTTGAGGACTTCAATAGCTCAGACATAGGTCAGGGGTTTGTGACAGGAGTGGGTGGGTGAGATTCTGTGGCCTGCGTTGTGCAGGAGGTCAGACTAGAAGATCATAATGGTCCCTTCTGACCTTAAAGTCTATGAGATGAGTTTGGCGAAACATAGGAACATAAGAACATAAGATAAGAACAGCCATATTGGGTCAGACCAAAGGTACATTTAGCCCAGTATCCTGTCTTCTGACAATGGGCAATGCCAGGTGCTTCAGAGGGAATGAACAGAACAGGTAATCACAGGCGCCAGCTTCCTCCTTTCCATGGGTGTGCTCAACCCCCGCTCAGCCCCAGGCCCTGCCCACACTCCACCCCTTCCTCCAAGCCCCCACCCCCACCCTGGAGCACCCATGGAGTCAGTGCCTATGTAGGTAATCATCAAGTGATCCATCCCCTGTCACCCATTCCCAACTTATGGCAAACACAGGCTAGGGACACCATCCCTGTCTATCCTGGCTAATAGCCAGGGCCGTCCTTACCCATACACAAACTACGCAGCTGCATAGGGCACCAGGAAATTTGGGGCCCCAAATTGCCTGGTGCACTACACAGCTGCGTGCTGCTCCAGCGGCCAGCCTGATCCCCCAGCCGTCTGAGTCGGCCAGGAAAGCCTCCCCATCCCCTGCTCCATGTCTTCCCCAAATCCCCACCTCGGCTCTGCCCCCACCCCGCCTATTCTCACCCCTGCTCCGCCCCAGCCCCGCCCCCATTCCACTCCTTCCCCGACCTACATCCTAGGGTAATGTAGCAGGGTTCGGGCGCGCCCTGCACTCACCGGGTGGGAAGAAGTGGAGCGAACTGGCCCCTGGCCCGCTCCGCTCCGCCGGCTCCTAGACGCACCGCCGGTGAGTGCTGGTGGGCGGTTTCTCCCTGCCCCCCAAGTCCCAAGGCTGGGAGCCAGGGGAGCAGATAAGAACAGGCTGGGGCCAGGTCACTCCACGTCCCGCGGCCCGGTGAGGGCGGGGTCGGGCCTGCTCTGCAATCATCGGGCGGCAGGAAGTGGAGTGGCCTGGCCCGAACCCGCTCCGCTCCGACGACTCGTGCTGGGGGTCGCTTTCCCCCTTGCCCCCCAAGCCTGCTCCTGCCCCCACCCCCACGGAGGCTTAGGGACCTCCCTCCGCCCCGCGGAGGCCTAGGGCCAGCCCCCCATCCCCCATGGGGGGGGGGGCTGCGTAGGGCACCAAAATGTCTAGGGATGGCCCTGCTAATACCCATTGATGGACCTATCCTCCATGAACTTACCATATATACTCATTCATTAGCCCATTCATTTATAAGCCGACCCCCGCTCTTTGATGTGTCAATTTTTAACCAAAAATATTCGGCTTATGAACGAGTATATACGGTATCTAGTTCTTTTTTGAACCCTGTTATAGTCTTGGCCTTCACAACATCCTCTGGCAAAGAGTTACACAGGTTGACTGTGCGTTGTGTGAAAAAATACTTCCTTTTATTTGTTTTAAACCTGCTGCCTATTAATTTCATTTGGTGGCCCCTAGTTCTTGTGTTATGAGAAGGAGTAAATAACACTTGCTTATTTACTTTCTCTACACCAGTCATGATCTTATAGACCTCAATCATATCTCCCCTTAGCCTTCTCTTTTCCAAGCTGAAAAGTCCCAGTCCTATTAATCTCTACTCATATGGAAGCCATTCCATACCCCTAATAATTTTTGTAGCCCTTTTCTGAACCTTTTCCAATTCCAATATATCTTTTTTGAGATGGGGCGAACACATCTGCATGCAGTATTCAAGATGTGGGCATACTATGGATTTGTATAGAGGCAACATGATATTTTCTGTCTTTTTCAAAGAGAGAAACACCTATCTTCCTCCACTTTGTGAATTGCACTGGAGTTTAGGTATGAGACAGGCTTTCAGACACCTACAGTAAGGCAGCAGTGCACATGCCCGAAGGCAGGAACTTAGATGCCTAGAGAACTTTTACAGTGAAAATTTAGGTTCCTAAATTCACTTGGTGCCTCAGGGGTTCTGAGGATGTCACATTAGTGATAGTCTCATGCATATAAAGGGATAGATCCTCAGCAGGTATAAACTGCTCCATTGAAATCAAAGACAGAAGGAAAGATGGCCCAGTGGTTAGGGTGCTAGTCCTGAGTAGAGTTAGGAGATCCATATCCAATTCCCTGCACTGCCACAGATGCCTTGTGTCACCTTGGGCAAGTCACTTTGGGGCAGATTTTTAAAGGCATTTAAGCACCTAAAGAGGTACATAGGCACCTAGTAGGATTTTCAAAAGCATCTAGGTGACCGATTCCTATTGTGGGAGTGAGGCACCTATGGTGCTTTTGAAAATCCCACTAAGTACCTACCTGCATCTTCACTTGTCTAAATACCTTTTAAAAAAATCTGTCCCTTTGTCTCTCTATGCTTCAGTTCTCCATCTTCACAATGGAGCTAATAGCTCTTCTCTACTGTAAAGGGCTGTGTGAGAGTAAATGCATTAAAGATGGTGAGATACTCAGATACTATGGTAATAATGGCCATATAAGTACCATAAATAGCTGTGTATTTGGACCAGGGTATTTTATCCACTCCTCAAAATTTGCCCAGGGTCACTGGGTGAGTAGAATATTGCAAGGCTGATCTATTATTTATTAGTAAAAATAATCTAAAACAAGCCACTTATGTCTGAGGAATAAAAGGAAGCATGAGTATCAGATACGTTTCTTGGTCAATGGAATTACTCAGTATAAGGGTTGCTATATCGTGCCCTTTATGAATTAATACATGTGGTCACAGAGTGTTATTAAAAATATAAAGTATATAAAAATGCAAATATTGAGTAAATCCATAGTAATGTCATTGACATACTGCACTCACAGCACAATTAGATGGTTTCAGCATTACAAGAAGTTCACCAACAGCTACATGCATACACAGACCAGGACGACTGGTGCCTTAGAAATACCTAAAATAGAAATCTGAATAAGGAACATTCAAATGTTGAATATTTTTAAGCTATTAGGCTAGGCTGAAAGAAATGCAGCAATGTTTACAAAGTTTAGTGGAGGCTGATTTACTTGTAGATGAAATGAGATCAGTTTAATTTGCAATGTCCAGCAAGATTTATGGAGGCAGCGGAGGGTTATAAAAGCTTGCAGATAGTGGACCTAATCCTGCAGTTCTGACACAAGCAAAATTCCCATTGGCTTAAATCAGCTCTTATCGCAACATTTCTACCATTTGGGGGTGAAATACTGCAAGGACAGTTNATTGCCACCGAATAGCTGGACGTGCCGCCCCTCTCCCGAGTGGCCGCCCCAAGCACCTGCTTGTTCAGCTGGTGCCTGGAGCCGGCCCTGCTCTTATCGCAACATTTCTACCATTTGGGGGTGAAATACTGCAAGGACAGTACATGAGATTTCAGTGTTGTCAAATCCAAACCTGCCTCAAACCCAAACCCTGAATTTTACCCTAAACCTAATCCCAATCTGAATCCAGATCCAAACACTGCGCCTCTGTACCCCAGCTGCAGTGTCAGAAAGGGGCATCTGCTAAACCAGCTCACTGGTCATGTTCTGCAGGTGCTGTCACAACCACAAAGCTAACCTTTGTGCATGAGAACCCTACAAACATGGGCAGACAGATACATGGGCCCCCCGGACAGAATCACAATGTATGCCAGGAGCAATTGACCCAGTGATTGCAAAAGGAAGTTGGGACCATGCAATAGTTTTTTATTTTCTTCTTGACACCAATGACTATGAAACCATGGTCCAGATTCACAAGTATTCCCTAATTGCTTTGCGCCACTCTTGTGTCACAAAACTGGCTCAGCTGGCCACTTAACCTGGCTTTCCAGCCGTTTTGCATCAACAGAGCAGGAAAAACCAGGCGAAGAACATCAATGATTATGGACCCGAGTTTCCAGACACATGCTGAAGCAGAAGGAAACAGGGGCACACTCACTGCCCACTACCATACTTCGGGGGAAATTAGGTTAATTCAGCTGCTGTTTACACAGAGGTGCCACTGTAGCCCACTGGCCACACACACACAGCACAAATAGGACAATTCTACACATGCAGCACAGCAGACAGGTTGCTGCAGGAGAATGGAATTCAAAGGGTGGGAATGATGCATAAATGACTTTAAGGACAGTGTTGTTATCCCATGACCACGTGGTCATAAACTGAATTGCACAAGTGTCTGCACCATTCATCCCCAACTGTTTTTATGCAGCATGCCTGAGTGCAGCTCATTCAAGTCACTTAACCTCTCTGGTGGAGGAGGAGGTTCAACAACATTGGGAGAGCAATAGCAGCTCCACTCATCTGTTAAGTGCTGGAAAATCCACCAGGAGAGCCTGGCCTGCCCTTTTCCCTGATCTCCTGCCTCAGTTCTGTGGCTTTATCAGACACAGAGTGTTTCCAGACCAGCAGTGCCTGCCTCGGCCATGTCTAAGCCAGAAGGCATGGCAATGCCCTCCATGGAGCAGCAGTAACATTCAGTGGTACTAGTGCAGCTTGTGCAACAGCACTATGGCAAAATGAGTCAGTGACATCTCCCGTGAACTGTGGAATGTTAATCTTCCTGAGATCTGGGTCTTCAAATGCTACCAGGCTTGACAGCAGCTCCTCTTGGCGAGCCCTTAAGGAGACATACACACTTGTAAGGTTCTCCTTCAGTTGCTGTTTGTGTTGGCAGGTATCAGTCAAGCTATGTGCATTCAACACATGAAAGTCACCCACCGCAGCATGATCACCTTCCTGGGGGTGTCTCTGAGCTTACCGGGCCCTATTTATTAGATTTGTCTCCCAGAAGTTAGACTCTGTAGTCACAATGCTGCTGTTAGCAGGGTGCCATGTGTCCCCATCACAGCCAGATCACTTCATACTCTCCCTGATCATCAGATCTAATGTTGCTACCAGGGCTCTTCCACTCCTTGGTGGAGCACAATGTGCCATTGGTCTGGTACAATTCCAAGGAGACATCATCAATGGTGCCAGCACCATTCCTGCCATCAAAGATGTTACCCCAAAACTTATCTTCACCCAGCACAAGTGTCGTAGGTCTGATCCCTCCTGTAAAGCATGTGTCCCTATAATGCTACCAAGGAGATCAGATCCCATATTGGCCTACATGGATAATGACACCCACTAACGCTATCATAGAACAGCACTCAGGTTATTGCTGTTAGGGCTATTGACCCTGACATTTTTGCTGGCATGACCTGAAGGCAAGGTGTGAGAAGCAGCATCCATAGTAGGGCATCCCTCAAGGCACATGAAGACATGGCACTTCTTTTGTAAGAATCATTCCAAGTGGATTCATCATTCTACCCCTGGATTATTACCTACTATTAAAAGCAGATCTAACAATGGAACTCTACCATGTCTGGACACACTACTGTATTAACCAATTGAGAATTCTGAGTATGAGAGCCATATGCAGGAGCATAAAGCTGAGACATGGTCATACTAGCTCCTAGGCATGTTTCTACCAAATATCTCAATACAAGTTGCCCCACGTGATTCCTTCTCTGCCATCAGCACTGGATGGTGTCACTTGCAAGAGGAGGCTTTCATATTTCTGATGATGTCTTCTCTGGCATCCAGAAGACTGTGTTGAAATGGACATGAGACAACAGCAGGATGTAGCTCATGGACCAGTCACAGCATGAGTACCACCTAGATGAGAAACACAAATTAAATACAATGTGAGAAAGTGGTGGCATGCTTCAGAAGAAATGATTGGAGTACTGGGTGTCATAGGATTCCAGAAGCTTCAGGGGACAAATTTACCACATATAGACACTGAACTGCAGGACAGATTGCAGGAAACATGCAAATGCCTTGCTGTTCCCCAGCACTCCCATCATGCAGCAATGGATTATGGATACACAACCAAAGGGAGTTAATACAGTACGGATGAATCTAAGGCCATACCATACCACTATGAGAGTGAGGTCAGAGTACACCATATGAACAAGTCATGTTAACCATAGCAGCCCCATGTAACTAGTGGCCAGAAACAAAATAAGTGGCAGCGTGCAGGACAGACAGTGCAGCTTGACAACAGTATAAGGGAGGTAGAGCTGCATTACATGTGTAGCTATCTGCTCATGGCTGCTCAGTGAATGGAAAGGAACATCACTGGTGACAAGTATTTACTCACCAGACAGTGTTTCCAGGTCACAGAGGACTCCCACTATGCCAGGCTGCTTCATGACAATTGCCCCCTTGTGAGATGTAAGTGGTTGGCATGGAATTGGTCTCTCACAAGTTACTTCTAAGTCCTTATAAGAGTTGGCCAAACCTTTTTCTTCACAAACCAGCTTGTGCTTCAGCAGAGTGGTCACAACCACCAAAGGCATTTATAGCTGCACAGGTCTCCTTCCATTTCCTCCTCTTTGCAGCCTGGCCTCTTTGTCTCTCACCCTTTCTGTGCATGTGGCATTGTAAGATATCGCTATTTGATTTCCTTCTTCAAGACAATTCACTGCTAAATCCCTAATAGATCTACCCCTGCCTGACTTGGGGTTGAGCGTAGGTGGGGCTGGGAACAGTTGGGGGCTGGGCTGCTGTTGGAAATGATCCAAAACTCCTCTCCCCTTTCCTAGTCTGCTGCTGTTCACACTGGCCCTTGCACTTGCACCTACCTTTCAGCAGTTGCTTTCCCTGGAGACATGGGACTTGATTTTACTATGACTTTCTCTAGTGAGAACCAGGACTAACTCACACAAATCTGGAATTACACCAGTGTTAGCCAGCGTGAAAGGAGAATCAATCTCAATGGAGAGAACATGCTCTGTAGACAGGGCACCTATCACTGCTCCATTGTATGTCTCACTTGGACCTCAACTGAAAAACCCAGACGAATTTACTATTTCTGGGCAAGGGTAGCAGTCAGTTAGAATGTAGGATCATTCCATTCCCATACACCAGACCTTTCAGTGCTGCTTGAGCTGCTGATCCAGACATTCCGAAAACACTTTGTTCCCATTTTAGGCCTGATCTTCAGAGGTGCTTCAGAAAAGTCGGGCTATATAGGCATACAGCCATACATTGCATCACAAAAAAGAGATTGTGGAGTACATCGCATCCAGAGTCCACACTCATGCCAGTGGCTTGAGTTGTGCATAGTTCACCATGGTTGATCTTGGAGCAGATGCAAAAAAAAAATTATTTCAGTAAAAGTTATCCCTAGCATCATATGCTCAAGGTATGGTCAACCCATGTGCAGGGACACATACTCTCCTGTGACATGACTGAGTTGCATCAGGGCTGCTCCTCACAGTCTATGTATCAATTACAGCATCCACAGTGGTCTACACAAATGTGTGATTGTGTGTGCTTAGCATAGTATGTGTCAGGATGTGTGAACGGGGATAGGGGAAGTGTGTGTGGTGATGTGGGTAGAGGCAATGGACTTGTGGGTGTTGTGAGAAGATGGTTGCAGGCATGAGTGCGCATGTGAGGGGATTGTGCTTGTGGGGTGAAATACTGGGGGTTGTTTATAGTACAAGTCTTAATAACTACAGTGGCAGGGCAGGTTTCCTGTATGTACTCACATTGTATGTACTCATCTAGTTTTGTGACAGTGTCTGTGCAGCACAAGTGGAGCAAATACCCCATGGTTAGCACTGAGACTTGGGCAGTGCCCCTGCTGTTGGGGGATTGTTTTTACCAACGAGAGCAGGTTGAATTATTTCTGTCAGAACTTCAGTTTGATGGAAAATGACTTTCGACAAAATGGAAATGTCCAGGAAGACAGAAACTTTTTTTTAAAAATGTTGGATTTTCATTTTTAAAAAGCCCCCAAACTGAAAAAAAATTGGTTTTCAGTTATTTGACAAACTCCCCCCTTGCAAAATTGGATGAAAACAAAAAAAGCCTTAATTTTTTATCCAAAGTTTTGGCAGAGGAAAGAAAAAAAAAAACACAAAACCATATATTTCTTGACCAGCTCTGCCTAGACTATATCGGCCAGTGAGTTGCTCCCTAGTAACCAGCCTGTTTCTGCACCTAAGTCCAGCATTTCACCAGCACTGATATGGTGTCTGTAGCAGGGATGTAATCAGTGCTATGAATTTATGTGACTATTGGTTGAACTCTATTCCTTCCTAACTCTGCAGAAGGTATTTGGGGCGTTGATCACATATTGCTTATGCAGCTTGCCATGTGTGCACTTTTGGGGGTGATTCTTTTGCCTTGAATGATTTTTTGCAAAAGAAGAGACATTCAGGCCCACAGACTATAAAAGAGAAGGAGGGGGTGGGGAGATGAGGAGGGTGGGAAGGAAGATTTGTGGTTTGAAGTAGAAATAGTGCTCTAGTTCTGCAACTGAAAGAATGGGGGCTTTGTAAGAGAGAGGGAGGGGACGTGTGAACCAGCAGCAGCGTGAGAAAAAAGCAGAGGCCAGACTTAAAGCAAGAGAGATATTGCCAAGATTTCATGCAAAGAGAATGAAGTGTGAGGCCTGGAGCAGAGACAATCTTTGGATAGTGAGGGGGAATTGGGAGAGGAGAGGAATGCTGGATCAACACACAGATGATGGAATCCTGGCAAGACAGCTGTGTCAAACATCCAGCTCCAGGAAATCTGACCTTGCTTATAGCACAGCACATTTAAAATCGCCTTTGCTTTATTTCTTCCAAATTATAAACTAATCTATTTAGTGAAGGAAATGGGCCCCTAGTCTCTCCCCCTTTGTGGCCTCTTCACTGCATTCCAGCAGCATGAAGAGGCCATAAAGGAGGCAGAATGCCCCCCTGGGAATAAACCCTGGGAGCATGAGGCTACATCTTGCATCATGTCCCTTTGCAGCCCTCAGTTCAGGATTAGGAGTGTGTGTGAAGGGGCTGACTCACCACTAGCACCTCCTTGTGGCCAGGTATGGCATAGCAGCTCTCTCTTTGTCAGGTATCTCTAGCCAATGCTTGCTCCAGGCTTGCAGTTGCCTGGCTCTTCCTTTGACTCGGCCCTCCAACCAGATCACTTTAAATTCTTTCCCCTCCTGCGGTAGTCAACAAACAAAAAACAAGAGGAATTAATGGAAATGAACTGAGTTTACAGGTAATAGTGGGGAATGGGTCTCTCACAAGGTGCATGAGTATCCGCCCATCCCTTTCTTCAGGGAGGGGGAATCAGTCAACTGGAGAGGGGACACCTCCAGCCAGTCCTCTCTTCAGGAGCTAAAGGTTAACAATCTGCTCCCCTCCCTGGTCTACCACCCACTGAGCTGGGGGGTCTCCCTCTTAAGCTCCTCCCTCTAAGCCTGACACTGCTCACAGGTGCAAGGATGCACAGCCATCTGAGCCTACATTAGCTCATTAACCCCATATTGCCCCATCTGGGGTTTCTATACCCCATCTCAGAGTGGGAGAGTTGCATTCCGGCTAGCCTAGGCTAGTGAAGTAACCCAGAGAAGAATGTCGGAAGCTGGTGTAATTTAGAGCTGTCCCTGAGGTGGCTTTAAGTTGTGCCAGAGGCAAGACAGGTCTCCAGCAGGACCCAGCCGATGCAAAAGTGGCTTAAAGGTACCTCATACTGTCCACCCCACCTGAGTTGAGCCCCCTGAGAGAGAGAACTCAGAATTGGTGTGGCGTCCTGAATTGAATATTCAGTGATTTTTTTTCACTTAAAAAAACAATGATTTCTGAAGAAATGCCTTCTGTGATTGCCAAATAAATATTCCCTGAACTATTTCAAGCCTTGGTGAAAAGCTCTCTAGGGTTTTCAAGTTCCATAGGGTTACACTCTAGTGTAGGGCAGGGCTGGCGGAAGGAAGGGGTGAGCCCCTGCAGGTAAGTGGCCACGAGCAGACCACCACAGCAATATACTGTTCCTCGACTCCACTGTTGCCCCCTGTGGTCACTGCAGCCTAACATAAGTTAAAGCAGTCATCCTGCTACCCTAGCACACTACAGAGGGAGTAGCCAGACAGCCCCAGGAGCAGGGAAATACCCAAGTGAGCTTTAAACCCCTCCCCTGACAGGTACTCTGTGCAGTATGGCATCAATGCAGCAGTTGGCCCGTCAGTGGGAAGTTTTTCCTCTGCAAAAACCTTGGCACTTTCCTAAGAAAGCTGCATCACAGTATCAAGGATAGAGCAAGTGTTTCGCATGCATATTATTAACTTCAGGAGCCCAACCCATCTTTTGATAGAAAGACATCCATGATACTTTAAAATATATCATTTTATTCATATGTCCAGCCCATTTAACAGTGGATAAACTGACAAGAGAAATTCACAGACAGCCCGCAACAGGGTTAATCGGCCCCTGGCTTGTGTGAGATTGCGTTTTGATGAGGCACGTAGTTCAGAACATATAGGAGGATATATCGAGTGTGACTGTACAAAGCTTGGGCAAATCCCACACCCTCACCGCAGCCCGCCACGCCAATATCCTGCTCCCCCACCACGCGCGGAACTCCCTGCTGTGAGAGCTGGATTTCAGAACCAAGATCTGAGAGCAGAACTTTGCCCCTCCTTTTCAATAGCCCCAGTGTACCATTAGCCTAAATTCCTGCCCTTTAAAGATAAATGTAATTAAAACATCTAGACACTTGTCAACTATACTGGGCTGGATCCTTAGCTGGTATAAGTCAGTGTAGGTCCGATGACCGCAGGGAGCTATACTTATACCAAGAGAGGATCTGGCCCACCACATTTCTCTACAATCCTGACTTATAAGGCACCCTTGCAATAATATCTAGGAGCAAGATATCTGTTCTAGCGGTATAAGCCAGGGAGATTCCAAGAGCCTTTTTGACCCCACCGCCCCAAATCTCTCTGGGCCCCATCCCTAGAGTTGCTGCGCACCAGACGTTCCCATTGAAGTCGGAGGGAGCTGAGGGTCTTCAGCACCTCTGAGGACTGAGTCTTCAGTCAGCAACCACTGGAGAAAGCTACAGGCAGGGAGTTATGCCTTTAAGTGGGCCTTTCCTCCATCCCTGCTCCCAAACTTCTGGATTGCCAGTCCATTTAAATGTCCATCACATAAAGCTGTGGGGTGGGATTTATAAAGGGACCTATGGTAGTTAGGTGCTCAGCTCCTAGTAAGGTTCAATGGGAGTTTGAGACCTAATTCCCTTAGGTTCCTTTGAAAATCCTAGCCATAATGCCCTAATCATTTTTTTTTAAAGCATAAAAAGCCCTGAAGAGCGCAAAGTTCTGCATTGGCAAAGGGAACTACCTTTCCCACTTTCCCCCTCACTCAACTTCCCCATATAAATCCACATACCCTCTTACCCACTCACACCCACCTCTACTGACACAGAACATTCATACCAGCCTTGGCCAGAAACCTTTAGCTGTATGGCTACATAGAGGAGTTTGCAATTGCCAAAGAACAGAGCACTATGGACGAGAGGCTCGCTTTCCATCCTAGTCCCTTTAGTGCTATTTGGATTTTCTAAGTAGGCCCAGCCTGCCGTATAATCACAGTCTTGACCCTTTGTGACTCCTGGGGTTTGAAAAGCCATGACGGCGTTCATCTCAGCTGAGCAATGAAAGGAGGTTCCTTGTAGTTCCCAGATGGACTGCATGTAATTAAATTACTTTTGTAAAGTATTTGGATAGTGTGCTTTCAAGGTGTGCAATAAATGGTGTTATATCAGTGGAACTCTCCAAATTCACTGAAGCCCACTATAACCCACCTCCTTTGAAACAGGCACTGGACTACACATATATAATGGGCATGGACTACACCTAGAGTAAGTGAGACAACATGTAGAAGGGGTTTGAAGTGTCTGTACATTGTACATACCCCCTAGATATCATAGCTATTCATCAGAGTTTTAAAACAATTTATAGGATAGTAATTCTTCATGGTTTTTGTTACCATTTAACTGAGTTATGAAAACATAGTTTATAAATGCACAGTGATCCAAGAGAGAGAGAAAGAGAAAGACTTAGGCTGATTGGCCAGTTTTCTAGAGAACTGCTGTACTATTGTTCTTCTTATGGCTGACCTTAAGCATTGGCCAGCCCTGGGCTCTTCACTTCAAGGAGGGCTTAAGAGAAGGGTAGTTATCAGAGTCTTGTGGCAATGAAGGAGTGTCTGTTTCAATGGACCCATTGGATTTCAGACCCCAGTCTGAACAGCCTACAAGTTGCCACTGTTCTCAGATCTCATTACTAGAATTTGAGTGTTGTTCTGCTTGGTTTTCTTGTGCATCACATACAATTTGTACTGAAACCTTGCCGATTTCTAAAGGATTTTTTCACACATATTTTGCTCCTGTTTCCTGGAATCCAAGAAAAAGAAATGCACTAGAGCAACCTTTTAAAAAAAACAAAACAAACACCAACAAGGTAAAAGCCTGTTCCCATCATTAAGTGCTGCATTCATGCTGCATACAGTAAAACCACACCCACTATATACTGATAGGCTGCAACAAAACCCACTGCAGGATAAGGATTCTGACACAGCAGCGTTGCAGTGGCTAAGAACCAGCATCCAGCACCCCTTCTAGCGAGAAAAAAGTGGTAAGTGTTTAAAAAAAACAAACCAAAGAAAATGTTTTATTTTCATGAATCAACTGCATAGCTGTGATGTGTTGACTTACTGGCTTCTTATAAAAATGTTTGCACAGTGTGGAATCATGAATGCCTAGCCAATGTAACTCTGCAACTGGCTCTATCTGATTTGTACTCAGTTTAACTGGAAAGCGTTACTTACTATTCCTTACCTGAACACCTACTGGCATTTATTTGTCAACGTTTGGAGGCAAGCGGCACCTTTCCTTACATCTACTGATACTTACCACAGATCACTTGTGAAAGGTGAATTCTGCATGTTTTAGTGATGCATAGTTTGGCAGGGTACTTTCCAGCATTGTGTTGCTGTAGAGGATTCTGATTCTCCAAAGCTCAGAGTGAGCGAGGGCATTGACAGACTGAGAGTAAATATAATCAGGGCCCAGGGCCTTTAGTCACTTACTTTTCATCTATTTTCTATCCCTTCTAAATTAAGTTCTGTTTTTGACAACAGGCATTCTCCTTTGAGCAGGAATATCTGTCAGAGCTGGTGGTACTTTTGATCAGAACTGAAAACATGTTTAGGAGAATAAACTTGAAGAAGGGACAAGTAAATATCTTTGGTCCCAATACAACTGAGGAGACTCTTAAGTGCTCTTCTTCACCCACAGACATCTACATTTTTGCATGCTGATGCAGTCACCTCTAACTGCACAGGTTATGGAGCAGGTCATGTGCCTCAGTTCCACAGAGAAATTTTAAAGAACCATTTTCATGATTTCAAAAATATTTCCAGTGACTAGTTACAAATGAAAGGAACAGCACAAAGTGAATAGACTGAAAGCACAAAGTGAATAGACTGACACTTTGTGACCTCTTAATTGGATCAGAGATTTCAATCTGAAGAGCCTCAAAACAGTCACGCATAAAGCAAAAAGCAAATGGTGCTGTTATTGCATACTGCAAGTACATGATATGTAACTTGATTTCTACGAGTCTAGCATGCACCTAGAATTTATCTTACTGAACTATCCCTTATGTTGGAGGGGGTTTGTATTATGTATGGTCCATGACTGCTCAACTGTGATGTTAAATTAATAGATTTGGGGCTCAATACTGCAAGATTATGAACACCCCAACCTTGATCTAGCAAAACTCTTAGGCCTATACTTAACTTTAAACACATTAATAGTCCGATTGAGCCAATGGGACTGCTCACATGATTGAAGTTAAGCACGTGCTTAAGAGCTTTTCTGGATTGGAGATTCAGTTTGTAGATAATTGGCACATTTTTTATTTTTACATATTTTTCAACCAGATTGTCCTACTTCCATATTGTTCACCAATTATAAGCAGTTTGGAGTAGCATACACCACTGTGCAAAACATCCAGTTCCAGACCCTCAAACTCCCTCGACCAGTATTGCTCAAGGTGATCCATCTGGCCAGTTAAGGAACAGCAACAGTGAGCTATGGAGAGTATGATGGTGAATCCTCCTTGCCCTGGAACATGGCTCCAACATTGACATAATCAACAAAGGAGAAGGCAGTGCAGGAGAACTCAGAGGTGAGAGAAAAATGGCTTCGAAGCCCATGCTGGGAGAGGTGGAGGAGATGGAAATTAGAGGCTACATTTTTTAAATTATTGATGTAACAATTTTAAAATGTATTTACACCTCAAACAGCTCTCTAGAAAAATGGCATTGCCCAATCACATATAGTTAGTTGTGTGTGCAACACCTCGAGCCAGATCCTTGGCTACTGAAAAATGATGTAATGGAGCTACGTGAATTTATGCCTCCAGAAGCTCTAACCCACTCTCTTCTCTGGCTTTCAGTTTACCCAATTGACTCGGATCTCTGATCTTGTGGGCTGAACTTCTGCTGACCCCCAGGAAACAATATGGGACAATTTCCATAAAGTTCCCCTCACTGAGTTTTCCTTCCCATAGGTCCCTTCCTGCAACTTTTTCAGTGGGAAGGGGAAATCTGGCCCAGGAATCTCACAGAGTAAACTGAGACTAGAAAAACCAACACTGACTTTTTTATGCTCCTACAATTCAAGAGATAATCACGGGATACAAGTGATTTTCCAGAGTTTGGCAAGTCAAAGAACCCATATCAGGCATTTCACAGCTTTCAGTTTATTTGGGGGGAGGGGGGAAGACAAAAACCCCAGAAGACCCACAGTAAGTGGACTGAGTGATTGGGGACTGCATTTCACTATTCAGTAAGAAGTAGGAGGTTATAGTTTGATCATGAGCCTGATGCTGCTCTCACTTTTAAAATGGTGTAAATCAGGAATACCTCCCCTGAAATCAATAGAATTCCACCAGTGTAAAAGTAATGTAAGTTAGAGGAGGATCAGATCCTACATATTAGCTACCTGGCATCTCCTTTTCAATACCATATATTAATAATCCCCAAAATAATGTTTTTAAATAGTAAAATATACTAAACAATTATGGGCCTAGTCCTGCAATCTGATCTATGAGGGTGACCCCCATGCACCAATATGGAGCCCCACTTACTTCAGTGAGATTCCACACCAGCATAAAGGTTCACTTGCATGGAGCAGATTTCAGGAGTGTTTTTTATCTGTAGGGCCAAAATTCAGATGTGCAAATATTAATAGGAATGTTTGCATTAATTACACATAAAATCCAATTAAAACAGTTTTTGTTTGGTTGTTTTAGTCTTGTAAACATTTCATTTAAATGTTTTCAAACCAAAGAGCCCAAAGGGGTCTCTTCTTGACTTTGATCAGAGTTTTGCATACAGCATGATTGCAGGACTGATCTCAGACCTTTCACATGGCAAATTCCCACCATGTATGTTCTCTGATTTGCCTCCTAGGTTTAAATACCTAAGGCCCTATTCTAACACAGCAGAAGATGAATTAACTCTCACTGATTTCAGTGGGGAAGATTACTTGCATCCTCTAACAAGAGAAAGGGAACCCTGCCATCAGGTCTTCAACTGGTGTAAATCAGTGTACCTCTACTGAAGTCACTTTTAAAGCACCATTATAAACAAGGGGCTAGATCCTCAGCTGGTGCAAATCAGTGTAGCAATGGAGTTATGCTGATTAACACCTGCCTACGATCTTTGTTTTTTAAAAGTTGCAGTGGAATGTTACACCCAACAATGCAATGGAATATATTTGGATGGGGTTGGGGAGAATGAATAACATACTGTACCAACTAAAAGGATTTTTCTATCTCTAACCTCTGTGATTCCATAAGAAGTAAAAGATCTAAAAAGGCCTGTCTAGTAAGAAAGCTACTGCTGAAACATGAGACACAGGAAAAACTGAATGTGCTGTTTGTGAGTGTTATGGCTGACATCCTAGCCACTGTTCTATAAATAATGTTTAATGAAACATAAAAAATTAGGCCAAGATTCTTAAAAATGGCCCGTGGTTTGGGATGCCTGAGTTTTTGGGTGCCTAACTTGAGAGGTTTTAAGGGGGCTCCCTTTAAGGTGTCTCAGATTGCGTACCCACTTTTGAAAATTTTGGCAGACATTTCAAAAATGAATTGGAGATGAATTCTGAACTGTGGCCAAACTGGTCCAAGGATTCCATGTCACATGAAGGGTATGATGTCATGTGTATTGGTAGGCCACACCATATTCATATTGTATTACATCCAGCATGTGGGCAGTTACCTTAACATTTTTGCTCTCCTATATCAAGAGATATATATCCTATAATACGCTACAAAGCTAAACGTAGCTTTTGGAATTAGCAAACATAAATCCTGTCAAAGACAAGATACATGACTGACCTGCCTTTGATACAAGTTTAGGAGGTGGCTTCACCTCACACCTATTAGTACCTGGAATGCTGTGTCCAAAACAAAACATAAGAGGGGTGCATCATGTTATCAGAGAAACAAGTTGAAGTTGGTGGGTTGAATCTTAAATGATGTATAAAGGGTTTTAGCTTGTAAACATCCTTGTTATAAATAGAGGTGACTTTTAGGGTGCACCTTGGAAGCACACTTACTGTGTAAGGTGAACATGCTGCAAGATAAGAACTGCTTCTCAAAAGGAGGAGTATGTATGTCTCTTTTTCATATCATAGTTTTTTTCTTTAGGCAGTAAATTGGCTATGCTTGGTTATTTGGTCTCTTGGACACTTTTAATAACAAACCATGAGTGTAATCAAGCACTTGGCTACACTTATAGAAATAGTAAGTAGCTTTTTGTGTATGTAGCAATCCAAACCAAGGGAATCCAAAATCCCAATTCTGAAAGGATGAGGGGACATTTTTTTAAACTGGGCTGTCTAACATTAGATACTTAACAATGGGGAGGAAATGGATTGACCTTCCCCATTTTCCTCAAGCAGAAGGGAGATTAAGGTGGCTCCTAGCATCTTTGAGTATCAGAAAAGGTTCATTACAGGTGTAGATGGAGTTTGGGGATTGTACATGTGCATGTGTGGGAGGCAGAGAATTATTTTTTCTGAACTGATTTGTCTGTCACTTCTGCTGTGAACATTGCTTATATGAGTTTGGGAGTTATTATTTAGGGTCCTATTCTGACCCCCTCACTCACACTGAGGTCTGGTCAACACTACAAAGTTAGATTGATGTAATCCACCTTGCGTCGACCTATTTGTGCATGTATCTACACTCAAATTTGTCTCCGGATGCCTGTTACAGGAATAGAGTAAAACCACCTACCCAAATGGCATTGAGCCATGGTTGACCTACTGAGATCAACGCAGACACTGTGTGACCTATGTTGATCCTAAAAGTCCTCCAGCAGCTGTCCCACAATGCCTTGTTTCCTGTTCTGGTCACAATTTTAAACTGCGGACTCCTTCCTGAAGTACTCAGAAGGTACTGGATCTCCTGGGCCTTTGGGGAGCAAAGATTGTGCAGACAAAGCTATGGACCAGCTGTAGAAACGTGGACATCTATGAAAAGATTGCACAGGGGATGCAAGCGAAGGGGTATGGCAGGGATCAGCAGTGGTGCCGCATTAAAGCAAAGAAACTGTGGCAGACATATGACGAGGCCAACAATGGATCTGGTGCAGAGTCGTAGACCTGCCGCTTTTACAACGAGATTCATGCCATATGTGGTGGAGACCCCACCAGCCTGTGCAGTCCACACAGGATACCTTGAAGGAGCCTAAGAAAGAGACCTCAGGTAAGCATGTATATGCATTTTTCCTTACAATGTTTAAATGTAAAGCTGGCACTCGGCCCACCCCTAAATTAACAGGACACAGGTATTGACTTTTCATTGTTTTACTTGTCCAACACAAGAACCAGGGGTAGAGTTGTCATCTATTTTTCATTCCCCTGTAGGGTTAGGTGGAGGTGACGGCACATGGGGAGCAGTTTGTTTATGTACATAAGGATGTCCCTTCTACCCTCTTAAGAGATCTCGATGAAACTTTCGTGGAGATATTCTGCAGTCCTCTCACGAAGGTATCTAGGGGTGGCAGCCTTATTTTCCCCCCACAATGGGACATTTCCCATACCAGTCTTTGGCAGGCACCATTGCAGTCAACAGGCTAGTGGCATATGGGCATGGGTGGCTTTAGGATGGCAGCAGTACTTATGCTCTCTGTGCCTTTGTTACCCTCAGAAGTGAGATATGAGCTAAAATCATCAATGGTTGTGGAAAATAGTGCAGTATTCAGTGCCATTGCCCCATACTCGTACCCATGCAAATAGGGGGCAAAGTTTTGTTGTTTCATTCAACCAAAAATCTTAATTCCCTCCTCCTTCCCCATCCCTCTCCCTCCCCCCGCCTGTGGCAGGCCATAGTCACCATGGCTCGGGCTGGAGAGTGGTGATCTGCCGAGGCTCTCCAAAGCTGAAGTGCCAATAAGCATGTCTCATTAGAAAATGCTATGGGAATGAGGCCATGTCTACACTAGCGAACTTACAGCGGCACAGCTGTATTGATGCAGCTGTCCTGCTGTAAAGTCTCCTGTGTAGCCACTCTATGCCGGTGGGAGAGAGCTCTCCTGGTGACATAATTAAACCACCGGCAATGAGCGGTGGTAGTTGTCCACACGAGCGCTTCTATCGGTGCAACTTATGTTGCTCGGGGGGAGGAGGGGATGGTTCACACCCCTGAGCCACATAAGTTATACCGACAAAAGTGCTAATGTAGACATAGCCTAAGAGAAAGGAGTTTTGAAACCTCTCTCTCCCTTTCTATTGTGACTGTAAATCCAATGATACACCCATCTGTTTTATCTGTAGCTGCTGCTATTAAGCCCTTAAGGGGTGCCCCCTCCATGCCTACAGAATGCCTGACCCTGAGAAGGAGAAAAAAAGAGGATTCGGTATGACATGTTCAGTGAGATCCTGCAAGCCAGTGCTGCATCGGACCATGAACAAAGGGCCTGGAGGATCAATATGGCAGACAGCATGGAGAAGGAAAGAGCAGACAGGAGAGAGGCCAAAGAGCCCCAACAGGAAACAGAGAGGGAGGTGCACCAGGATATAATGGGGCTTCTCAGGCAGCAAACACAAATGCTGCAGACGCTTGCTGATCTACAGGTCCAACAAGCACAGACTCACCATTCTTCTCAGTCACTGCAAAACTCCTGTGTAACAGCTCCCTATACTCCCCAACATTCTACATGTCATCATGGGCCACATCCCTACCCCTACCACTTCATGCCATAGGACTGCAAGGAAAACCACACCTTCACATATGCTAACCTGTGAGAGCCACGGCTGGTGTGTGTGTAGCCAAAATGGACTACATTTGTCCACTGAAATAGGCAGAAAACATTCCTGTCTGTCTAATATTAAGGTCTGTTCCATTAATTTATGTTAGAAGTTTGTACTGTATGGACTTTTTTTATTTACACATTGGGTTTCCTCACTGTTTTTGCTATGCAATTTTTAAAAAAAATAAACTCATTGTTATTAGTTCACAACACATGCTGCACAATGCATAGTGGTACTCAAAGCACCCACTCCTTGTAATTGTACGGGACCACAGAACTCAGAGGTTCAGTGAAACACACATTGTAATGATTATAAATGTACAGCAAGCAACGCATACTTCATAGCTTCAGCAAAAGACATCAGGGTAATATTTATAAATGTACAAGTAGCACTATACTACAATATACCTAACAACCCCCAAAACGGCAGAGTAAGAGCACAGCTCAGCACAGCACATTAGTGGGACTGACTTATGAAGTGCTCTTTCAAGGCTTCCCTCATCTGCATAGCTCCATATAGAGCTCTTGTAATGGCCCCCGTGTCTGGCTGTTCAAAGTCAGCAGACAGCCACTCCGACCCTGCCCACTACCCTGGCGGTAACTTTTCCCTTTGCCTCCCAGATATTATGCAGGACACAACAGGCAGCTATTTTTCTGAGATCCAGTTTTGTGAATAAACACTGCCAATGTCTCGTCAATGTACCAAAAGCACATTCAAATGTCATTCTATACCTGCTAAGCTGGTAGTTGAGTCTTTCCTTGGTGCTGTTGAGATGGCTGGTATACGGCCTCATGAGCCAGGGAAGCAATGGTAGGCTGGGTCCTCCAGAATCATTATTGGTATTTCAGTATCGCCAATGGTAATCCGCTGGTCAGGAAAGAATTTCCCTCCTGAAAGATGAGAGTGTCATGCACTTTCCCTGACCAGCTCACACTGATGTCAGTGAAGCATCTCCAGTGATCCACCAACACTTACATAACCATAGAAAAGTAGCCATTCTATTGATTTACTCTGGCAAGATAGGCTGGTGCCACAATAGGGATGTGTGTCCATTGTCCCACCTCAGTTCAGGAATCCCACTTCAGAAAATTCATCCAATATGTCCTACACATTGCCAAGAGTCACAGTCCTGCATAGCAGGATCTGATTAATGGCCCTACATGCTTGCATGGCAACATGACCCACTGTGGATTTTTCAGCTCCAAAATGATTTCCCACTGACCGGTGCAGGCCAGCATTGCAAATTTCCATAGTGTGATCGCCACTTGCTTCTCTACTGTCAGTACAGCTCTCATTCTGGTGTCCCTGTGCTGGAGAACTGGGGTGATCTCGGCACACAGATCCAGAAACATGGCCTTTCACATCCAAAAGTTCTGCAGCTGCTACTCATCATCCCAAACCTGCAATACGATGCAATCTCAACAGTCAGTGCTTGTTTCTCAGGCCCAGAAATGGCACTCGACTGTTTGCAGCCATCCTTTGAATGCCACCAACAACCTTGAATTGTTTTTCACTATGTATGTCAGCAATCTGTCCTCAAAGAAGCTGTCACATTCCCTGTTGTTGCAGTTTTTCAAATACCAGAGGATTGTGCATCCGGTATTTGCAATATTCTTGACAACAGTGCTAATCTCTGTGGGCACCACATTTCTGTCAGAGATGGTGGACAGAGAAAAGTGCCATGTGAGTTTGTGGGATTTAAAAAAAGGCACAAAAATTATGGGATATGGATCGCATCATGGGGTGGAGAGAGTTGCATGATGGGAACTTGACCCCTTACTCCCAGTCATCCCTGAGCAACTCATTTCTACCCCACAATGCATTGTGAAAGTTTCCCAAAAGCCACTTCACCAGATGGTGGTGCATGGCACATTGGAAAACCTATCCATGGCACACTGCACTTTGCACTGACACAAGCACTGCTGGTGAGTACGTGCAGCGCCAACACAAGCAGCCAAATATGCCTGTGCACAGCTGATATACTAACTGCGGCAGTCATAGACAGGTGTAACTTACATCAACCAAAGCAAGCTTGTAAATGAAGACATGGGCTTGAGTGGATCCTTACTCCTCAAGAAGTCTCTCTGAAATCAGGGGGGGGCTCTAGATGAAGGAAGGTACTGTTCCACATGAGCAAGGGCCCCTCAATCTGGCCCTTAGTCTGCAGTGTTCTTTGGAATAACACTAAAAAAATCAAGCACATTCTACGTTTACGAAGAGCAACCTTAAAAATGTAAAATGTTCTTCATAGCTTAAAGGAGCTACTTCTTCCTGACCGCATGAAGAGCCATGAGTCACTCAGAAAGATGTTATGTTCAGTCACTTTCAAACAGTTCAGCTAAGTGGTAAGTCTACAGATATGAAGTCATTTGGGAGTGAGGAAATTTAAGGCACTGAGGCCTGGCTACACAAAGGGATTTACATTGCAACACTCAGCATCGCAGTGCCTGACTTTTAGGCACCTAGAAAATCACAGGAACAAAACTGTGACCCAGAAAAACCTGAGTGAGGCACCTAGGCTCCCTATACAATCAATGGGGGGAAACAGGCACCTTAGAATGAGATCCACAAAAGCCAGCATGCTAGGCAAGGAGCCAGCTAGCTAGCTAGGGAGATGTTGATGAGATTGATGTGTCCGAAGCCCTGCCCCCTTGCAGAGATAGGCATCTAAGTCTGGGCTGCAGGGAGGAGTCTATTTCTCCTTAGTTAGCCGGGAAGGAGAATCCCTTTCTTGGAATCAGGTGGCTCAGGCACCTAAGGTGTTTCTTGCAGGAATGAGTGAGGCGCCTGCCTCGTTCCACCCAAAAATGGCCAGAGGAGTAGGTGGTACTGCACATCTTATAACTTGTAGCCCAGTGGTTAGAGCACTTGCCTAGGGTGTGGGAGGCCCAGTTACAATCCCCCCTTATCTACCAGAGGGGGAGAAGGGATTTGAACAAGGTTCTACCACCTCTCAGGAGAATGCTCTTATTACTGGGATAAAAGTTATAAGGTGGGCACCACCAATGCCTCCTCCACCTAGGGTGACCAGATGTCCCGATTTTATAGGGACAGTCCCGATATTTGGGGCTTTGTCTTATATAGGTACCTATTACCCCCCACCCCGTCCCCGATTTTTCACCCTTGCTATCTGGTCACCCTACCTCCACCTCTGGCCGGATGGATTCTGACTGGAACCTGATGCGGTATGCAATCCCTGACCATGCCTACCAGATTAGGCCCCACACATGATTTAGGTGGATGAATGCCATCTTCCCCCAGTTCATGAATTATTCTGGGATTTAGGCAGGAGACAGGTGTTTGGATGCCTACAGTGAGGCAGCTGCATGCACACCCAGATGCAGAAACACAGACATATACAGGGTCCAGCAGGAGTTCTGTAGATCACAGCGGAGACTAAAACTGGGACATAAGTGCCTAACCCGAGACTTAGGCACCTGAGTACCTTTGTGGATCAGGACCTGAATAAATATTCATAGCTGAAGAATACTGGAAAGAATGAAGAGACGTTACATGAACTGTGCTGAAAACAAAAGTCTTCATGGTAAACTTTAATTCTTCCATCTAACATAAAAAGGTGCAAATGTGACAGCTAATCTGCTATGGTGTGAGAGAATGAAAGAGAAGTGATCAGATAGATGGATCAGATCTAGCTTTCTGATCAGATCTAATATGTCAGATAGCTAGAAAGATATCAATCCAAGAATGGCTCCTGTAATCTTCAGATTAAAAAGAGTGATGCAACCTTTAATGAGATGCAATTTTTGGATGATTAACTCTGTCTCAAATGAGTTTATGAAGCTGTAAATCCCTCTACCGCTTTTCCATTGGTGGCTGGCATAGGCAGAGTGAAACTAATAGGAATGGGGAATCTGTGGACATGACATTACAGCACAAATGTCCAATTGCAGTCTTGCCCAGAGAAGGGACGGTAGATTTTGTCAGATTGGGTGAATAACAATCTGTGGGGAAGACCCTACTATGCCATGTGCCTTCCTAAATTTAACTTCCCTAGGTGGCCACATTATGTCCTCAGCTGTGCCTGTGTGGCTCCCTCTGACCTTCATGGGAGCCCTGTGTAGTACTCTTGAGGAAGCAAGGAATCTTTGGTTTCAGTAAGAGATTTTATTTAATTGTTACCACAGCAATTAAATGGATGTGACTGGACGCAACATCTTATTCAGAGAGGGCTTACACTGCCCCTTTCTCCTTCTCTCTCACTCACTAGATATCTACATGGTCCACAAGATGACATTATGCCACACCCAACAAAGCCATCTCCAGCCTTTGGCAGTGTCTTCTGCCCATACTGGGATGAGAAGCACTCTGTCAGCATCAGAAACAACAAGGAGTCCGGTGGCACCTTAAAGGCTAACAGATTTATTTGGGTATAAGCTTTCGTGGGTAAAAAACCACTTCTACAGATTCATCTGAAGAAGTGTTTTTTTACCCACGAAAGCTTATGCCCAAATAAATCTGTTAGTCTTTAAGGCGCCACCGGACTCCTTGTTGTTTTTGTGGATACAGAGTAACACAGCTACCCCCGATACTAGTCAGCATCAGAGAAATTCCTCAGTAGTTTAGTTGAGTCACATTTTCTCCTTTGTTTAAATTACCATTCAACTGAATTCTGCATGTTCTCCCTTTTCCCTTTTACATAAGTCCTGATTCTGCTGTCTGCATTCCTGGAAAAAAACCCCACTAATTTCTATGAGCATTTTGACTGAATAAGCACGGTAGGATGTGGACAAGTCTAGCTAAAAAGGGTTAAGATGGTAGTTACCCTGGAGTATATGGAGTGACTGTGTCTTCGTATTGCTAAGAAATTGCAGCGGGTAAGTATTATTAATTAGTTTGAGACCTATCATTTATAAAGGGCTTTTTATGTTCTAAATGTTGTATAAACAATAATTAATCTAATTAATGATCTCACTAATTAGCTAATTACCATATCACTTGCATTCTATTTTAGAAGATTAAAATAATTCATTTAACTACAGCTACATGGTACAGATGGACCCAACCCTTAAAATTCACATCTGGTTTGTGCTGCAGATTTTGAAGCCCTCCCATCAGAGTTTGGGGTTGCTTGGCTACGGGGTTCAGGTCCGCCCCGATATTACATAGTACCCTGTCTTTACCTAATATGGAACTCCTTTAAGCCAAGATTCACAAGGTACTGCATAGATGATAAAATGTAAACTACAACAATACAGAAACATCAAAGATGTAACAAAATATTAGTCAGACTGGAGGGCTGTTATAAACTTCACAAGAAAACACCTTTGAAAGTGGAGGTAGGACACTATAGGATGGTGAAGTTCCACACACCAAGAGGCACCAGTGTAACCATGTTCTGCAGAATGGGGGCCTCATCCAAAGCCCACTGAAGTCAATGAAAAAACTCCCATGGACTTCAGTAAGTCCTGGATCGGGCCCCAACTATCAGCTGATGGGGATGAGGGCAGTCTAGCCTAGTGGCTGGAACAGCCATTAGGACTAGTGGCTGGAGCAGGCATCAGGAACAAAAGACTAGGGTCTGAGCTGGATTCAGTAGTCTGAAGCTGGAGCCAAAGGTCAAGCCAAAGGTCAGGAGCTAGATACCAGAGCTGAACATCAAGCTGCTGAAGCCAGCAGTCAAAAACCAAAGCCTCAGGACAAGTTGAAGGTCAGGAACTGGAGTGAGCATGGTAGCAGGGCAAGGAGGGGTTCAAGGTAGAGGCAGGACAGAAGCAAGGCAGGAACAAGAGGAACAAGGAAATTCAGGTGTGCATGAGAACAGAGCAGCCAATCAGGTGGCATGGCCAATCAGACAGCTTGCTGCAGGCCAGCCTGGAGATTAGTTCTGCTGCAGGCCCTGACTCCTGACAGTACTCCCCTGCTCGAGGGCTCTGTCTCGGGGCCTCAGAGGCAGGTTTCTCAAGGTAAGTGTGGTGAAAGGCACACACATGATCTGGCACATGGACGTGGTCTGCAGGTAGCTTTGAACGTTACCCATCCCAGTCAATTAGATATTGTAGTTTTCCTCAGACCCAACAAGAATCTAAAATCTGCTGAACCACATATTCTTCTTGGCCCCAAACAATGATAGGCAGAGGAAGGGGAGTAGTATGGAGTGGGAAGGGATTCTTGACTGATAGTTCCGGAAGAGACACATGGAAGACTGTGTGAATCTTGAGAGAATCTGGCAGCTGTAACTTGAATGTGAATAGGTTAATCTGTTTCATGGTCTGGAAAGGTCCCAGGTACTCATGGTTCAGCTTCACAGAGGGCCAAGTTGATTGCAGATTCTGGAAGTACAACCACACCTTATCCCCTCCCCCGAAGCCAGGTGTTGGCTGGCAGGACTGGACAGTGGACCATTTGTAGGTTGCTTTGGCAATTTCTAACTGCCTCTGGAGTTCTTGGTGTACCTGCTGGATGTGGGCTGTCAGTTCAGTAACAGCAAACATCAATAATTCAAAGGGGATCTCTGGATGAGCACAAAGATAGAAGCCATAGTTAGCAAAGAAAGGAGTCTGCTTGGCAGAGGCATGTGGCAGTCCTGTAAGCAAACTCAGAATGTAGGATCAGGGACAGCCAATCATCTTGAGGACAGTTTAGAAAGCAATGTAGGTACTGTTCAAGAACCTAACTGACCCATTCCACCTGCCCATTGGTGCTTGGGTGATAAGCTGTTGAGGTTAGGGCATCAATACTCAGATGACATAAAAATTCTCACCAGAAGTAGAAAATAAACTCAGATCCTTGGTCAGATACCACGCCTGAAGGCAAGCTGTGGAGACAAAAGATGTTGCTCACAAAGAAGCCATCTCCTGAGCAGAGGAAAGTGTCTGGCATGGAACAAAATGTGCCATCTTGGTTAAGTGGTCAACCACCGCTAGAATGATACTGTGGCCTTGGAGGTTGGTAATTCAGAAGACAATAAGAAGGGCCATACTGGGCCATACCAAAACTTGATCCATCTACCCCAGTATCCTGTCTTCTGGCAGTGACCAATGCCAAGTGCTTCAGAGGGAATGAATGGAATAGGTAATCATCAAGTGATCCAGCCCATCACCCATTCCTAACTTCTGGCAAACAGAGGCTAGGGATACTTATTTCTACAATAAAGTCCATGGCAATCATGGCCCAAGTCCGAGGTTGAGTGGGTAAGGGCTAGAGGAGACCCAGCAGTCTTGAACAGGGCATCTTGGCCTGTGCGCAAAGATCACAGGAATCTATGTAGGATGCAACAGAGGTGCGTATGGCAAGTCACCAAAAGTTCCTGGAAACTAGGTCTTGGAATGACTGAAGTGGCCTGTTAGGGCAGCATTGTGGCAGAATTGTAGGACTCAAATCCATGTGGCCTCTTTGGGCACATAGATATGTCTCTTGTGGTATAGGATCCCATCCTGGAATGTGAAGACTGTGGAGGTCTGGTCCTGATTGTGGTCTAAGGCTTGATAGGTTTGAATCGCTAGGTAACTGAGAGCAGATGGAGGATAACATGTTGGAAGCTATGGTGTCAGAAATGAAGTCTGAGGGCTTAAGAATCATGGACGTAGTCTCCTCATCAGGTTTGTAGTACTCATCCTACATGGCAATGCATCCACCTTCCTGTTCCTTGTATCCAGCCAATAGGTGACCACAAACTCAAATCTCATGAAGAAGAGGGACTTGCATACCTGCCACTGGTTCAAGTGCCTGGGCATTTTTACTGTCAGAACTTGGGGACTGGGAACCTACCACCCTCCAGAAGATGGCACCATTCTTCAAAGGGTGCTTTGATGGTCACAGTTCCTTATCCAAAATGTCATAATTCATCTCAGCAAGAGTGAGCTTTTTGCAAGTAAAAAGCATGCAGATGAAGGTGATCATCGGGAGCAGTGGGTTGGGACCAAATTTGAAGTCTCCGCCTCTACCGTAAACAGTCTGGTGGGGTCTGGGTGGATCAAGGTGGGAGTTGTGATGAATTTCTGTTTCAAATTATCAAAGGCAGCCTGTGAACCATGAAAAACAGACTCCTTTTCACAGCAAAGCTGGCTGAGAGAACTGGCTAAAGCAGAGAATCCTGGAGTAAATACTCTATAAAAAATAGCAAAGTCAAGAAGTGTTGGATTCCACAGACATCCTTTGGTGCCACCCAATCCATGATGGCCACTTTGTGGGGATCCATTGCCAGTCCCTTCAGTGAGATGACATACCCAAGAAATTCAAGAGTGTCCCGGGCAAACTTGCATTTTTCCAGTTTGACATATAGATGATTCTGGCATAGTCTTTCAAGAATGCTACACACATGCTGGTCATGAAGAGCTGAGTCTTCAGAGAAAATCAGAATGTCATTAAGGTAAATAATGACCAAGTGGTCCAGCATATCACTGAATATACCATTCATAACATGTTGAAAGGTTGCTGGAGCATTGCATAGACTGAACGGCATGACTAGATGGCCATATTGAGTATGAAAGGTAGTCTTTTACTTGTCTCCCTCATGCAGGCACACCAGGTGACAGGCTATGCACAGATCCAACTTTGTGAAAATACAGGGTGTAGATAGGCAGTTTAAGAACTCACTGATTAAGGGAACCGGGGAGCAGCTTTGTACAGTAATCTTGTTCAGGGCTTGATAGTCAATACATGGCCACAAAGAGCTGTCCTCCTTCTTGACAAAAAGATGAGAGGGCCTGCTGGGGACGTGGATGAAACCCTTCTGAAGGTTCCCTTGCAAGTACAGGTGTAGAGCCTGAAGTTCAGGTTCAGAAAGGGCATATATCTGATGGAATGGGATCTCGGTTTCAATCTGGAGATCAATCAGGCAATCGTAAGTCCGATACTGGGGCAGGATGTCCGCCTTCACTTTGTCAAATATATCAGTAAAGTCACAGTATTTGTGGAGGATCTTGGACAAAGCACACAGAGCTGTGGGGAACACTGAGGGTCCTGGTCTTCCGGTGGGTGATGTGACCCTCAGAGTGAACCAGATCTTGGGAGGCAGGATCCTGGGAGGCAGGATAGCTGGCAATACCAGGAGTTAAAGTGTAGGGTCCCCTTCTGCCAGTGAATGTGGGAGTCATGGGTGGTAAGAGAGGACATACCTAAGATGACAGGAGCATGAAGGGCCCAGATTAATCCAAATTGGAGGGTTTTCTGGTGCCCTTGAGGGTAATAAGCATAACTGGCACGGTCTGGTGGTTACTGCTCCCAAGAAGAGAAGAGACCCATCAATAGTGTCGACCAGATCTGGAAAGTCCTTGCATATGGTGGGAACTGTATAGGTCTTAGCAAAGTTCAAGTCCATAAAGACTCTGAGGACCCAGAGTCAACTAGGGCCTTTAGGTGAATTTTACTGGTAGTTAAATCAATAGAGGTATTCAGAGTTCCACTGGTAGCTCACTCAGGGGTCCTGCTGTGATGACGGTGGTCCATAGGTGCTGGGAACTCCCAGACGGCGGAGATTACCAGCTCTTCCCAGAATCACTCCTACAGGCTATGGACCTGGCATTTCCCAACTCCAGTTCTGCCCACATCTTCACTGGACATGTCAAGGCAACACAACTGGTTTCCCCACAATATAAGCATAAGCCTAACTCCCAGCATCAGTATTTCTCCAAGTCAGATTGGTGCAGGTGAACCTGGTTGGCTTGCAAGAGCTCTGATGCCAGTGAAGACCTGTGCATTTGGGGTGTCATGAGCAGGGTAAATGACGACCTCCGGAAAAGCAAGGTACACTCATGATGACAATCCATGAGGCGATCATCAATTCTGATACACAAGTCAGTTAGATTGTTCAAAATGGACAGAGGCTCTATGCACGCAAGCTCATCCTTTATACCCTCGTTTAACCCCCAGTAGAAATGTTGCTGTGCCGCCTCATTCCACCTGGTGTCAGAAGCCAAAACAATGAAATTCAGCAGTGTATTTGGCAACGGGCCGGCATCCTTGCAGTAAGGCCTGAAGGATTATCTCAATGTTCCACACCCAGCTGGGGTCATCAAAGGTGATGGACATAGTTTGAATGAATTCCTCTAATTGTTGCAAGAGGAGGCTGGACTATTCCAGGAGCAGGGAAGCCAAGGCCAAGGCCTCCCCAGGCAACAAACAAGCTAAGCACCAGACAGACCTGGTCCATTGGGAATGATTGAGGGCGTAGGAGGAATAGGAGCTGACATTGGTTCAGGAACCCCCAAAACTTGTCCCCATCTCTGTCAAATTTGTCAGGCAGAAGAATCTATGGCTCTGGGGAAGACAGAGTAGGAGGAGCCAGCAGAGCAACCTGCATCTGCAAGGCTGCATTTTGCGATTGCACGGCAGTTACTTGCACCTGCAGGTTCTGGATGCCATCCATTACTTCAACCGGGACCTTAGTAGGGTCCATGCTAGCCCTGAGGACCCCGGGCACTAATTTTAAGGGCTGCTCAATCTCTCAGCTGACTGGGATGAAGGTGGTTTCCTTCATCTTAGATTTCCAGAAAGACTTTGACAAGGTCCCTCACCAAAGGCTCTTACGTAAATTAAGTTGTCATGGGATAAGAGGGAAGATCCTTGCATGGATTGAAAACTGGTTAAAAGACAGGGAACAAAGGGTAGGAATAAATGGTAAATTTTCAGAATGGAGAGGGGTAACTAGTGGTGTTCCCCAAGGGTCAGTCCTAGGACCAATCCTATTCAACTTATTCATAAATGATCGGGAGAAAAGGGTAAACAGTGAGGTGGCAAAGTTTGCAGATGATACTAAACTGCTCAAGATAGTTAAGACCAAAGCAGACTGTGAAGAACTTCAAAAAGATCTCACAAAACTAAGTGATTGGGCAACAAAATGGCAAATGAAATTTAATGTGGATAAATGTAAAGTAATGCACATTGGAAAAAATAACCCCAACTATACATACAATATGATGGGGGCTAATTTAGCTACAACTAATCAGGAAAGAGATCTTGGAGTCATCGTGGATAGTTCTCTGAAGACGTCCACGCAGTGTGCAGCGGCAGTCAAAAAAGCAAACAGGATGTTAGGAATCATTAAAAAAGGGATAGAGAATAAGACGGAGAATATCTTATTGCCCTTATATAAATCCATGGTACGCCCACATCTTGAATACTGCGTACAGATGTGGTCTCCTCATCTCAAAAAAGATATACTGGCATTAGAAAAGGTTCAGAGAAGGGCAACTAAAATGATTAGGGGTTTGGAACGGGTCCCATATGAGGAGAGATTAAAGAGGCTAGGACTTTTCAGCTTGGAAAAGAGGAGACTAAGGGGGGATATGATAGAGGTATATAAAATCATGAGTGGTGTGGAGAAAGTGAATAAGGAAAAGTTATTTACTTGTTCCCATAATATAAGAACTAGGGGCCACCAAATGAAATTAATGGGCAGCAGGTTTAAAACAAATAAAAGGAAGTTCTTCACACAGCGCACAGTCAACCTGTGGAACTCCTTGCCTGAGGAGGTTGTGAAGGCTAGGACTATAACAGGGTTTAAAAGAGAACTAGATAAATTCATGGAGGTTAAGTCCATTAATGGCTATTAGCCAGGATGGGTAAGGAATGGTGTCCCTAGCCTCTGTTTGTCAGAGGGTGGAGATGGATGGCAGGAGAGAGATCACTTGATCATTACCTGTTAGGTTCACTCCCTCTGGGGCACCTGGCATTGGCCACTGTCGGTAGACAGGATACTGGGCTGGATGGACCTTTGGTCTGACCCAGTATGGACGTTCTTATGTTCTTATGGTCTAGTCTATTGGTTGGAGCAGGCATCAGGCCTAGTGGCCAGAACTGGCATCAGGAACCAAAGACCAGGGACAGAGCCAGAGTCAGAATCTGGTGCCAAGGATCAAGGGTGAGGAGCTAGATACAAGAGCTGAGGGTCAAGCTGGAGTCAGTAGTTAAGACGGAGGGCAGGAACTGGAGTGAGCATGGTAGCAGTTGCAGGCAAAGCTGGGTGCAAGGCAGGAGCAGCAGGAACAAGGTAATGCAGGAGCAGACACAGTGCTGGGGCACTGAGCAGCCAGTGAGCTGCTGCTGCCTATGGCTTAAGAGCCAGCCTGCTGGTCCCTGCAGCCAATCAGGTGGCATGGCCAATCAGACAGTCTGCTGCAGGCCAGCTTTAGTGATGAGACTGCCTGGATATTAGCTCTGCTGCAGGCCCTGATTCCTGACACCAACTATGAGATGGTGGGGCCACTAAGAGGTGGATGGTGTTGAAGCACAGAGGCCTTCTTTCCTGTTTGCTGTTTGTTTTGTGTAAATTGCTAAGAAAACTTAGCATGTAAGAGGGGGATTTTCAGAAGTGCTCAGAGTTAACCTAATTCTGCTTGCACTGTAGTCAACAGGACTTTTACCACTGACTTCCAAGGGATCAGGGTTAGGCCACCACTGACTGATGACTTTTGAAAACCTCACTCTAAATTTCCAATGCACTTTATAAAGATCAACAAACTAATCCATAAACAGTGCCTGAGAGTCAGGTATATATTGTATTGTTGGGCTAAATGTAGTCCTTACCTTCTTTACTATAAACACATTGCAATGGGTATATAAACAAAAACAACAAACAAAAACCCACTCACAACCAAAGCAAGACACTCCACTTCATGCTCTTCTCCTTCTGCAGAGATGTGAGAGAACAAACAACACGTGACAGATGTCAGCCATGCTGCTTGACACACTTGAACCTGGGTGTCCCATGTTTGAGGTGAGGTGAGGCCTAACAACTGGGCTATAGAATCAGTCTCGCCTATAAGAACTGTTCCACTTTGTATAACTAACTAAATTTTGATTGGGCAAGAACGAGTGCCCTAACCACCGGGGTACTGACTATTCTGGGGTGGGTCTCTCTCTTGTTGACCAGAAATTCCATCTTGGGCCTGAGAAAATTTCTTGATGAAAATTTCATGTAACCAGTATATTACTGCAAAACATTTCGGTTTTGACAAATCAGCATTTTCCAATGAAAAAATATTTCATCCAAACATTTCCGACTAGCACTACTAATGGGAACTTCAGTGGGCAAATGGCCATTGGCCAGAGTACATCAGCATAATTCCTCTGGTGTCAGTGGAGCTATGCTGATGTACACCAGATGAGGATCTGGCCCATATACCGAAAACCAGACAATTGTGTGCATAAGTTTTTTTGAACTTAGGCTTGACACATCACATCTGGCACAAAACTGTGTAATACCCCGCCCACACACACACACACACACACCCCTCCCCAAAAAAAGATTTAGCTGAATCAGGCCCATAGATCTTGGTATTTTATCATAGCAATAGCATAGCAAGGAATCTGTCATCTATTGCAACTTATCCCTTTCATGTACATTTGTTGCTGAATCACTAATATGTGGCTAAATATAAAATACAAGGAGCCATAATTGCCTGTACTGTAGCTTGTACTCCTGAAAAGAGTGTAAAGGCATGAACACCAGCAGAACATTACGGAGGATCAGACACTAGGTTTTTTAATGATGCCATTAAGAATACATGAGAAAACAATCCTGCCAGATTTGAAGTGCTCAGTAATGGTGTGATGCAGGCATCTGAGTCACATTAGTGCTTGAAGAGCTAATACAAATCTGTGACAGAAATAACTGGTGAGCTATGCTTCCGTCTTGTATGGTTGTATTCCTTCTCACTTTTAAGTCTTTATCCCAGAGTGAAAAACCTTTCATCGATTTTGATTTACTTCTTCCAGACAAGCTGTGAAAAAAATCAACAATCTTTTGCTTTCTTTCACCGTAGTGAAGACACCGCAGTAAGTAGATCTAAGTACGTCGACTTCAGCTACGTTATTCATGTAGCTGAAGTTGCATAACTTAGATCAATCTCCCCCCCCCCCCCCCAGTGTAGACCAGGCCTTAGACTGAGGGGGGGCCATGCTCTTAGGATACTGATGCATTTTCCTGATGGTCAACACCAACTCAGGCATTTTCTAACTGCAACCCTAAGCAAACATGGTCAATATGCAGGGAAGAATTACTACTAGTCTGCTACAATACCCAGGTAGGTGGGTACCTTTGGGACCTTTTTGAACCTCCTGCTCTGAACCAGGCATAAGGACATATCTATTTAAGGAACTCATATGGACCCCCTTACTATAGCATCGAAGTGTTTCACAATCATTATTGTATTTATCCTCAGAACATCCTGCTGAGGCAGGGTGGTGCTGTTATCCCCACTGCACAGATGGGGAACCGAGGCACAGAATCACTTAGGGTTGAATGTTCAAAAGGAGTTAGGCTCCTGATTTACACTGACACTTCCATTAATTTCAACGGAAGTTAGACTCCTAACTCCTTCTGAGCAATCAGCCCTAAGCGACATACCCAAGGTCACACACTGTGTTTGTGGCGGACCAGAAATCAAACGTGGGTATCCCACAGCCAAGTCTAGCACTCTAATCACTGGACCATCCTTCTTACAGGAGATAAACAATAGTGGGAGACTGAATAGCACTACAAATGCCACCTTTCCTACTAGACACACGGTCCTTTCCCCTGTAACAACCAGGAAATCACTGGGCTGTATTTTTTAGAAAAACCTTCTTGTTAACACACATTACTAGTAAAATGCTGAGTGAAGACAGGGAGCCTACAGAATTAATGGGCATTATATATTCCATCAAGGCACACTGCACTGCAAAGCAGTCTGGATTAATGAACCAGCCTTCTTACTCAGTATGGATTTTACAGGGGCTGTGGCCAAGAATGAGACGGCATCAGAATGTACAAATTCTCTACAGTCACACTCAGAGTGTGTCCTTCACCATCCGCATACAGCCACCTCCCCTACCACTTCATCCATCTCAGACCATTAGAATGCCATGGTGATATGTGAGGAAGACGGAGACATCCAGGGGCTACTCTGGTTGTTGTCGTCATGGACAATCAACAGTTGTAACTAGAGCTGGTTGAAAAATTGATTTTCCAGCCTGTAAAAAATTTTAAGATGGGGGGGGGGGGCGGGAAATGGTCCCAAACTGGGGTGCAAAAAACAAACTTTTTTACAAAAATGAAATTTAAAAAAATTGTTTCAGGTCAATTGAAATGTTTTGTTTCAATAAATTCAAACCATCTTTTTGTTCTGTGTTTGGAGAGTGCCTAGCACAGTGGGATTTTTGTCCATGTGTGGGGCTCCTACGTGCTACTGCGATACAAATAAAAATTAAAACTTACACCCACATTTGCTCCTGCTTCCACTGATGTCAATGGGAGCAAGAACAGGCCCAGAAATAAATTCAATACCATTTTCCTAGTATATGTTTGGAAGAACCACATACCTTGGCTGTCTAAACAATTGTTATAGCAGAACTATCCTATAAGTGCTATAGAACTATAAGAACTATAAGTGCTGCTTATGGCCCCCATTCAGGACCACTCTGAAGCACCTGCTCAACTTTAAGCATGTGCTTCAGTCCCATTGAACTCAATTAGACTTATGTGCTTAAATCCCGTTCACTCCAATGGAACTTAAGCATGTGCTTAAGTGTTTCCCTGAATTGGGATGAATATTGATGTGATCAGCCTGAAAAGGATTGGTTTAAGTTTCACAAAAAGTTTCTCATTCGCAAAGTTTAAAAATGTAACGAGTTCTCGCCAAGCCACTCCAGACCCAAACACAAGGTGATGGCTTTACTGCAGGATCAAACAGGGAGTGGAAATGAGCTGCAAGGAGCATAATCCTTTTACAGACAAAGGACTAAATTCCTCCTAGCTCTTACATGGGTACATAGAGCTGGGGTAAGGTCAGGAGAAAGGAGCCTCCTGCAGTTCAAATCCAATAAATCCAATGGGATTGCTCACGTCAGTAGGAACTACACATGGTAGTAAGGGTTTGCAAGACTGGACAATACATTAAGATAAGAACAAACCAGAGGAAACAACCCTGAGGTAAGGTAAAAAAAGGAAAGAGCAATGGAAAGGACAACAAATAAGGTTGCGAGTCTGTCACAGAGGTCACAGAAGTCACAGATTCCGTGACTTTCTGGGACCTCCGTGACTTCTGCAGCGGCTGACGTGACTGACCCCCAGACCAACCACACTGGCCACTGCTGGGGCAGTCTCGGGCCACCCTGTGTTCCTCTCCTCCCCCCAGCAGCAGCGACAGTCTTGAGCAGCGCCCCCCGCCCCCTTCCCCGAGCACCAGCGGTGGTCTCAGGCCGCACGCCGTGCCCCTCCACCCCCGAGCAGCAGCGGCTGTCTCGGGCCACACACCCCCAGAGCACCAGCAGCAGTCTCAGGCCGCACGCCGTGCCCCACCATGCCTGAGCACCAGCGGCTGTCTCGGGCCACACACCCCCAGAGCACCAGCAGCGGTCCCCGACCACGCGCTGCCGCCCCCTTCCTCCCCCGAACAACAGCAGTGCCCCCAGGCCACCCTCCACCTCAGAGCACTAGCGGCGCCTAAGGGCCACTCCCAGCCTCAGAGGTGCCCCTGAAGTCCCCCCTCCAGGGCTCCCAAGATTTAGTCAAGGGTATATAGTACAAGTCATGGACAGGTCACGGGCCATGAATTTTTTTATACCTTCCGTGACTTGTCCATGACTTTTACTAAAAATACCCATAACTAAATCTTAGCCTTAACAATAAGATTATGTAGTCACTTGAGACAAGATTCATGAACACTCACCGGGTCTAATCCTGCATGAATGAAGTCAGTGGGAGCAGGAATGTGCTCTTAGAAAGTAACAAAGGGTTCTGTGTTTGCTTGGTTAAATGTAGGGAACTGTCCTGCATTGGCTCCTTCGGAGTGATGGACCAGGTGGAAATTAATAGGCCTTTTCCCACATCTAATTTCTATGGCATGAATGTATGTCCCTCAAGGGATCAAACATCAAAAATTCATCAGAGCCACTTCTTACTGTGACTCAAACTAAAGCAAAGATGCAACACACTGAGCAATACTTCGATACTCAAATTCTTCCTGAAGTCAGTGGAGTTACACCAGGAATTAATTTGACACAATATAGTTACAATTATTCTCCAATGAAGCCAATCAGGCCTTGGGCAGTCATGCCTAGTGGGGTAAAAAAGAGTTTGCCATACTGGTTAGAGTTAGATCCAGGGTGGGCAGAGTCCAGGAAATGAGCTGAGGGTCAGTGCCAGAGGGACAGAAGCCAAATGCCAGAAGTGGAGAGTCAACCAGAGTTGTAAACCAGAGGCAGAGCCTGGTTGCCTAGCAGTGAAGTTAGTCAGGGAGCAGGCCAGCAGCTAGTCCGGTCCCTGATACCCAATGTTGGGGCATCATAACAGTGACCCACTTTCCCTGCTACCCAACCAATTGTGCTAAGCTTGGGGTCATATTCCCTTTGCTCCAGATCCTGACTTCATTTCTGCCCACAAAACACCCGTTGAAGTCAATAGGAGTTTTGCCCAAAACTTATGGCATGATCAGACATTTTGTACAGAAAGTCTCCATGTTGGATTGTGTTCTCAATAATGAATTTGAGAATATGGGCAACGTGATGCCTCAGGAAATGCAAACTGAGCAGAGCAGAAGAGATTGAAGCTAGTGAAAATGGCAATGGGAAAGATTTTAAGACAATCTGGAGTATCAGGACTGCCCATTATTATTCCATCCTGAAAAAAATAAGACCAGGGCATCAGATAACACTGCATTGCCCACAACAGACCAAATTCTGCCCTCATTTAAGCCATGAGCTGTGATTTCAATGGAAGGGGTCAGGGTGTAGCTGAGTTTAGAGTACAACATGGCCTAAGTTTGACTGTTGTGAGGCACCCCTATCCCACAGGTGAAGTGTTGAAAAGCTGCTCTGTACAAAAAGCACAGCAGCATTTGTTCAGAGGAAAAGATCCTGGGTCAGATTCTGCTTTCAGTTACACTGGTGTAAATCTGGAGTAATTTCACTAACATTCAGAGGAATTATTCCAAAACTATATCCGTGTAAAGTAAGTGCAGCGTCTCGCCCTGTCTCTGTTTCCTGAAAATGGATGCCATCATGCTAACTGAACAACAGACACATTGAAAAGCAGCAAGAGGAGACACCGATGTAGCAATTTTCTTGTCAAATGCCTTTTCATTTCTCTCCTGAGAGTGTACGAGAATTAGCCAAGCTGTACTCTAAGGACCAGATCCTCAACTGGTGAAAATCAGCATAGCTGCTCTGCTGATTCACACCAGCTGAGGAGCTGTATTCTAAATACTTGTGTTTAGAACTCTGCATAAGTGTATGCACAGGAAATAACAGCTAAGGTTAAAGAGATATTGGGCCTGATTCTCCTCTCACACCCAGTTAAATCAGGAGTAATTTCATTTAAGTCAGTGGAATTACACCTGTACAAAATTGGGGTGAGATCAGAATCTTGAAATGCATATGGCTCATAATAATAATAATTAGTGTTTTGTGTATCTCCAGTACTTTTTAGCTGACTGTCTTCACACAGGACTTTATGCCCATTTAACAGATGAGGAAACAGGAGAAAACTGGTGAAGTGACTTGCTCAAGGCCATGCTACACTTCAGTGGCAGTTGGGGCTAGAACAGAGATCTCCCCTCGCCCTGAGTCCTGTTTTCTAACCACATTGCCTCTGGCTGCTTAAGTAGGCTAAGTTGCTCATGGAAACATGTGTGCCCAAATCTCTCCTCAAAAATCACCACAAAAAAAAGCTAAATCTATTCCTTCCCCTTCTCTAATGCAGACTAGGGAACATGTGGACATTCCCTCTAACCTACAGGAACCAACAAAATGCTTGTGTCGTAGCTATTCTAAACTCACAGTTAACATCCTGGTTATTTGTTCACAAAATCGTAAAAAAGAAAAGAAAAAAGGACTGACCTAAAACATCCAGGCTCTTCTGCTCACCTAACAAAAAGTGTGGCCTCTGAAACAAACAAGCAAAATTCAAAGTACAGCCAAGCCTTACATAACTGTCAAGATGTGTGCCTGGATCATTAAAGCAAGGGCAAGACCTTACTGCAGGAGCCATTGTATACCTTCCCCATGACCTCTCCCATGTTTGTTACTTTCCATAGTCGTGTCAATTTAATTTAGTGCCTAATCCTTCACAGGGCTGAGCTCCTCCTGGAAATGGCTTCATCTCCCATTGACTTTGGTGGTAGATGAGGTAGATCAGGACCTTAAGCCATGATCCTGCAAACACCTGCTTCCATGCTTAACTTTGACTTCCAGGGGATTTCTCACGTGTAAAGTCAAACACACACATAAGTGTTTCCTAGATACAGACCTTAGACTGTAAGGTCTTAGGAGAAAGGACACAGAGATCAGAATCTGATCAGAGTTACAGCAGTGTAAACAGAGTTTCTCTGGATTTACACTGATGTAACTGAGATCAGAAGCTGTTCCAGTCTTTAATTAGCTGTAAACTGTCAGGCACATTTCTGGCATTGTATAAATAATTCTGTTCTTATTCATGCCAGTTTAAATCTGGAGAGATTCCACTGAATTCAATGGAATTGTTTCAGATTTACATAAGTGTAACTGAGAAGAGAGCCTGTGGGAAACCTGTGGCTGACACCTGTTGCGAACCACAGATTATTTCCCTGATGTAAACAGAGCATCTATATTATAGGTTTGGGGTAGGGGGAACCCTACATTTTAACAAAGAATATTTTTTTCCCTTGATTAAAAAGATAGGGACAGATTCAGGTGCAAATCAGTGTAGCTGCGCTGAAGTTAATGGAGTTATGACAATTTACACCAGCTGAGGATCTGTCCCATAGTTTATTTTTGTAATCTGTAATGTGTACATCTCTTCACCTAGGATAAGATTCTCCTAGCAGGCTTCAAATCTTAATTAGAAGGTCATTCTCTTTAACTGCAAAGAAATCAGGGGTTAATTTCATAGATGGAAAGGGAAAAACCTTACCTAGTTCTTCTGCAACAGCAGGTGAGGTAGCTGTCTGCACCTTTCCTTTTGGGGAGGACACTGGGGAGCACACTGGAGAAACACTTTTCCCCCTGCCCTTCTTCTTGCTGCACTGAATTCCCTTTGACTCACTCTTCTTTGTTGCCTCAGGAAGCTTTCTACATTAAACTGATGGGCCTGGCAGAAGCTTTCAGTCAATTCACTTTCACCACCACAGCAGCAGCGAGTCTTCTCTCCAGCTGTAGACACTAACACAAAGAGCAGGGCACAGGGGAAAATGCTTGAAAAGCCTGAGTTGCAACACTTTCAATAGGAAAGAAATAAAATTTAAAGAGTTCAATGTCTTTGGAACATTACAAAACAATTCTTTGAGCATTTCCAAACTGCTGCAGGGCAAAAGGAGGCAAAAAAAAAATGTCATTAGAATTCTTCCGCCCCTCCCCCAGACAACAAAAAGGGCTCTGCCCTGGCTTGATTTTGTACAAAAATATCCCTTAGGGAAATAGCCAGGGCTACAGTATTCTCTTCGGCAAAAGGGCTTGGAAAGAATCAATAGTCTCTTCAACAGCAAGATTCTTTTTCTGCTGAGATAATTGAAAGATTTGTTACTCTTATTTAATTCACGGCTTTAGATTTCAGGGTTCCTGTCAGGGGGCATCCAATTGATTTCAAATTCACAGGCCTTTTGTCCCTCCAGCCATTTGACTGACAGCCTCAGGATGCCCTTCCCATGGCTACTGACCTCTCTGTTTGCAAAGATATACAGATTGAGTATCTTCCCATTTCCTGTATTGTCTGCTTTCAAATGTTGCCTTCAAATATTTGTAACACGCATCAGTCTTGAGCTTAATGTATTTGGGTGGGTAGCAGACTTCCTTGGTAAGCACAGGGACTCCCACCCCCATCACCCCCCCTCCCCCCCAACCACCACACTATAGCCTTTTCCAAACAGCTGTAATAGTGGGATGTTTGTGTCTGGGAACTTGGAATATTTAACCAGTGTTTTTGCTTGTAGCCAAAGTCACAAGGTACAGAGAAACAGTCTGGGAGGTTGTTATGGAAACAAGTCCCTGGAGATTCCTACTTTCCACAAATGCTTCACAAAGATGTGCTCTGACTTCAGAAGGAAAATAGCTAGATAGACAGAACAACAGTCTCTTATATCCCAAATGAATGCCTAAAGTCAGGAACTTGGGTGCTTTAAAAAAAACCCACTCTAAGTGATGTGAGAGCACAAGTCCTATTGAAAGCCAATGGGATGTGTGCACCTAAATCACTCAGGCATTTTCTTAACTCCCACCCATAATTCCTAAATAAAAGTGGCCCTCTGCTGAGAAGTGCCGAGCACCCATAATAATTGCAAATGCTCAACGACCCTGAAAAATCAGCCCACGTTCATTAAGGTGCTTAAAATACTGATTTTGGATGCCTAACTTTAGGCACCCAAGTTTGCATATTTGGACCTTTGTGTCCTTTTTGCCTCTCTCTCAGTTATGGCAAAGGAAATCCATAAAGTCAATTTCACTCTTTTTTCATAGACAGTTTAATCTGCAGGTTCTTCTCAGGGTTGAAAAGTTTGGGAGGCAAACACTGCAGGGAGTTGTTTGTTTGCAGCAGACTGCTTTCACTAGCATGTTTCTTTGTTTTGTAGAGGTATTTCTATTGACCACAAAACCTACACACACCACAAAACCCCCACATTTAAGTTGAGAGCATCCCTTAAGCAAACACAATTCCAGGACACCTGGACAACACCTTCATGCTGGAGTTAGGTTCCTGAGATTGTCCTGCCAGCAATTTGGTCTGAATCTAAATGTCTTAGAAAACAAGGGTTTCTGCCAATCAATGATGCTGGTGTCAGGACCCAGGGAAGAAATGGGCAAAAGAATTTAAGCTTCTGATCCAGATAACAGTATGTCTTATCTCTCCTCCTGAACTTTTGTTTAATCTGAGCTTTTTATATCTCAGTTTAGGGAAACTTTTAGCAACTAGTATACACATACATAAAAACAACCCCAAACATAGCATAGGCAGTGCCCTAGATACCTCAAGCGGCGTCTCTCAAAAAGAAGGCCATTCAGCAGAGCTACTGCACACCTGCTGGTACCACAAAGAGTCTGAGCACAAACAGTCTCTGCCATAGAAAAAAAATCATAATAATAATTCATTATGTAAAACAGTCTTTCTGAAATACAACCAAACAAAATAGCTTTGTGCTGAACTATCAGCGACCATCAGTTTCAATGGGAGTTGATAGTACTCATCACATCTCACAATCAGGCCTAAGGACTTGATCTTGCACCATGGAAATCCATGGTAGTTTTGCTACTGACTTCAGTAGGAGAAGGATCAAGGTCTAATGCTTTGATCCTCCACTAAGAACTGTGCAGAGAGATCACTGCACCCAATACAGAGCCCCTTTGAAGTCAGTGGGACTCAGGGTGAGCACAAGCGTTGAGGTTTGCCCACGCAGTTCTCAGTGCAGAATCAGGGCCTAAATGAGGAAAGACCATGATAAAGTCAGTCAAGGCGCAGAACCAAATCTCAGAACAGGAGGGAATTAGTAGGGTCACAAAGGTGCAAATCTGTGCTAATTGCTCCTGTCTCACAATCCTGCTGGTTTTGTCTTAAAACCTGGTGGCGGAGCAACACATTTAAATAAAGGACGCGCCTTTATTTTATCTTTTTTCTTATTCCTTAGGACCCTGCTTTATGGCTGCAGCACATAATACACATAATATGCAGGAAATGTATATACATTATGTACACTGTTCTATGTATTACACATGTTATATGCAATATGTAAAACAGGTAATACATATATAATATAGCACAATGCATTAATGGCTGCCTCTCTCTCTAATGCACACACATGCATGCAAAATATACATTTAATTTTAAAAGACATTTCCTTATCTGTGGATTCTGTAAGCATCAATTTTCCCTTCTTCCCCACTTGCTCTCCAACAAGGAAGGGTGTTGAGCAATTATTTTAAATCAGAAAAAAGGCAGAGTTATTTTAAATAGTGAGATGATCTGGGACACAGTAGATGCACCTTGAGTTGTAAAATGTGCATAATGCTTCAGACCAGAGTGTGCCTTTTGCACTGCTGACAAATGTTGCTCTCATAAGAACCTGGAGTATGTGAATGATCTTGGTGCGCCTTCCATCTAAACTTACATTTTGGGTATTTCTTGTTAAGACAGCAGCATCTTTCCAAGATTAGGCCTTTAGGTCTTTTTCCTCATTCAAAAGATCCCAGTTATGCCTTTAAGGTTTATCTAGATAGATTAGGGAAATTTGCACTGTTGGCAATGCATACCCCTAAATGACACAACTATGCTGGTGTGATTGACCCCGGTGGGTTGGTCATACCAATGTAAGCCCCATTTTGCACTGATGCAGTGTGTCTACAGCAGGGGTCTGCAGCAGTGTAAAAACACCATTGCAAATTTCCCTAATCTATACAAGCCCTTAAATTCAGAACTGCACACCCCAATGAAGTCAACTGCTCCCATGGTTCTAAGTACAGAACTGGATACTTGTAGCATAAAGTACATTTCATTAAAACACTTATGTGGTACATGTCAGAAGACAAAGGAATTAGCCCAAACGTGCCTTGCATAGGAAGACACTTACAGGCACAAAAATGGTGTTGCTATGATAAATGCTAATTAACACTAGGGCACTGATGGAAACAAAGGTGAAATTTGTTCAAACACGAAGAATAAGAAAATAATTACTATACATTTAAAAAACAACTGTTTCTGCTATGCCACTGATGGCGAATATTGGTCACAACTTCTATCATGGCAACAAGTTAAAAATTAAAGTGCTTTTAGATCTGAAAATCTAATAACAAACAGGCCCTTACATGCACACTGCAGTGCAAACCCAGGGAAAAGTGTCAGAGGAAGGACACTCGTTGACTTTCCCTACATCTGCAGAACACAATGCAACACTGGATCCAACATTTCCATTCTCCCAAGGCAACCGCATGGCAGGCATGACTGATCCCACAACCAAGGTCACTGCACCAGCACAGGAATTCACTGGCACAGCTTGAGACAGATGTTAGTAGCCCATTTGACCTATTCCCTGCCTGATTTAGCAACAAATGTGGCCTGGGCTTTTCTTTTCTCGATGTAGTAGAAAAATTAGTCTTCAAAGTTACAACTGGAATAAAGCTCCGCCTCACACCAAAAATAAAATGGAAGGGGAAGGGGACAACAAGTGGGCCCCCTTGATCAATAGAGTAAGGCAAAAGAATGTCCAATTGCACAAGCTAATGAGACATAGCAACCAAGGACAGGAGTGTCCAAATCACAAGCAATTTGTTTTCAGCATCACAATTCACAGTCTGGTGTTTTGTCTTGAACGTATGCAGCTGCTACTGGGAGAGAGAATGTGCAGCAGCTTGTGGCTATGCATTTGCGATCCAGGAGAATGGGGCGAGGGTAGTAGAACTGTAAAAGTCCAGTCTTGTTCCACACCCTGTTAGAGAAGCTGATCACACTTCTGTCAGCATTTTCTTCCCTCTGTAGCCCTGGCTGCTGGTTGGAATGAAGTTGGGATATTTTATAGATTCTAAATCTTCTGCCTCCAGAAATTCTGATTTACTGAGGGAATGATTACTGCCCCCCTTTTTAGGCTCCAAGAAAGGAGATTGCTGCTGGCCACAGGTGACATGGGTGTACTGGCACTGCTCCTCCTGCTCAGTTTCTCGGTGGTAGAAGTAGTTGAAGTTGGACACGATAACAGGTACAGGCAGGGCTATGGTCAGCACGCCAGCGATAGCACACAAGGAGCCCACAATCTTGCCCCCGATTGTCATAGGGTACATGTCCCCATAGCCCACAGTGGTCATGGTCACTACTGCCCACCAGAAAGCACCTGGGATACTGGTGAACAAAGATTCTGGGTCATCAGTCTCAGCAAAATACACGGCGCTAGAGAAGAGTATCACACCGATGAAAAGGAAAAAGATGAGGAGACCGAGCTCTCTCATGCTGGCCTGGAGGGTTTTCCCCAGGATCTGCAGCCCCTTGGAGTGTCTGGAGAGCTTGAAGATCCTGAAGACCCTGACCAGGCGGATGACCCTGAGGATGGCCAGGGACATGGCTTGCTGCTGGCCCCCGTTGTTGTTAATGGTGGTCCTAGGCTGCTGTTTTTGCTGCTGCTCCTGAGCCAGCTCGGTGCCCAGGGTGATGAAGTAAGGGATGATGGCCACGATGTCTATAATGTTCATGATGTTCCTGGAGAACTCGGGCTTGCTGGGGCAGGCGAAGAAGCGCACCAGCAGCTCGAAGGAGAACCAGATGATGCACAGGGTCTCGATGAGGAAGAAGGGGTCGGTGAAGAAGGGGCTTGCCCTGGGAGAGGGGTGCATCGGAGATGGGGTGCCATTTGGCTGCTCAGGGAACAAGAACATCTGGTCCTCCCGGTGCGCGCCCTCCGCAAAGCCCGGCGGTGCGCCCTTGCTCTCCTGGCGGAACTCGGGCAGGGTCTCCAGGCAGAAGATGACTATGGAGATGAGGATCACCAGCACCGAGACGATGGCGATGCCCCGGGCCGGCCCGGAGCTCTCCGGGTACTCGAAAAGGAGCCACACCTGGCGCTGGAAGTGCTGTTGAGGCAGGGGCTTCTCCTCCTCCTGGATGAAGCCCTCGTCCTCCCGGAATGTCTCGATGGCCTCCTCGCCCAGCTGGTAGAAGCGGATCTCCTCCATGAAGATGTCCAGGGGCACATGGACCGGCCTGCGGAGCCGCCCCCCGGACTGGTAGTAATAGAGGATGGCGTCGAAGCTGGGCCGGTTCCGATCGAAGAAGTACTCGTTGCGCAGCGGGTCGAAGAAGCGCATCCGGCGGCTCGGGTCCCCCAGCAGCGTGTCCGGGAAGAGCGACAGGGTCCGCAACTGGGTTTCGAAGCGCAGCCCCGAGATATTGATCACCAGGCGCTCGCTGCTGCAGCAGCTGCCGCTCCCGCTCCGGTCCTCCCCGGCAGCCTCCGCCTCTCCGCAGCCGCCCCCGGCCCCTGCGAGAGACAGGGGCTCCTCCGCCCTCATGCCAGCTGCACTGCCCGGCCAGGGGAGCCAAGCCCGGCGGGGAGGTGGCGGGGCAGCCCTGGGTCTGCTGCTCTGCCCAGCGCAAGGTGCGCTCTCCCTCCCCCCCCCTCCCCCTTGCTGCTGGGGTCTGGGTCCGTCTGTCCCCCCCCCCTCCCCCCAGCTGGGGTCTGAGTCTGTCTGTCCCTCCCCTTGCTGGGGTCTGGTTGGCTCTGCCCCTCCCCGCTGGGGGCTGGAGCTAGCGGTCTGTCCGGCTGTCCCTGTTTCACCTCCCGGAGGCTGGCTCGCCGGCTGTCCTTCCCTCACCTTCAGGAGCCGGGGTGTGTCTGTCGCTCCCGCTTGCCAGTTTCTCTCTTCTCCTGGGTGGGTCTGGGTCTGTCCGTCCCTCGCGCCGCTCCGGGGCTCGGGGCCGCTCAGTCTGTCCTTCCTGCCGAGGTCCGGCTCCCCTCTGCCCTCCGCTCCGCCTGTTGCTCCTTCTGCGCACCGGCTCAGCCTCTGCCGGTGCCTGGCTCCCGCTCTCCAGCGCGGGCTGCGCCCCGCTCCTCCTCGCCGGGCACCGGCTGGGTGTCTGGCCGCCTGCCCCTCGCCCCGGCCTCTCGCAGCTACCGCAGCTCCTCCAGCTCCGTCCTCTCTCCTTCCTACACACACAGCTAGACGTGGAGCGGAGAGTGGTGCCTGCCTCCGCCTTCCTCCCCATACCCCCGCCCACCCAGCCGGAGGACGCAGCAACAGTAAGCTCGGGGGAGGGGGGCGATCGGTGCCCGCCCTGCCCTCCCCATCAGCGGCCCTACAAGCTCCCAGGGGGAAGGTGTAGTTCGCTACAACCCTCCAATCCCAACGCATGGATGCACGACCTTCCCCCGCGCGAACTGCTCTGGAGCCAGATGCTCCAACTCAGGGGCTTGCTCTGGAGGTAGGAACTCCCCCCTACTCGGAATGACACAGTTTTGTTAACCTAAGCCCTGGCGAATGACAGCATGATCCAGTGTTCAGAGCAGGGGACCTTCTTTGCCCATGACTATCTGACCTTGAGCAAGTCACTGGCTGGTTTTAAACAGCCTCCAGAGCCTCACTTTATATGTTTGATCTGATCACATATATTAAAAGAACAAAATGTGTTACCCTTAGGAAACTGGCTTTGTGAATGGAAATTACCTGGGTAATCTATGGGGAGTCAGGAGACCTGGGCTCAGGAGGGATAACGGAGTGAAATGTTGTGTCCTGTGTACTACAGGAGATCACACTAGGTGATCTAACACTAACAGTCCCTTCTGGTCCTAACATCTATTACCAGCTCCTTCTATCACTTAATCTCACTGTGGCTCAGTTTCTCCATCTGTAAAACGGTGCTAATGCTCCTTCCCCTCCTTGCAAAGAACCATTAGATCATTTGATGAAGAATACTTTACCAGTGCTAAGTATTATTATCTAGGCTTTTATCATTGTAGCATCTGATGACTTTGTTGGCTTCCAGCCATGTCCTCAGTCCACACCATCCCTAAACAGCATCCAGTGTAGAAGCAAAGCACTCCCTGAACTCTCTCCTTTTCCAGTCTAGTTATCTGGCAAGATTCTTGGTTGTTAACGCCTGGAATGCTTTTGACCAGTTGGTTGCTGCTCTTCTTGGTTCTGTCTTCAGAAAGGAGGTGAGAATCAGCTATTAAATTATTTTAACATTGTCTAGTTCTTTTTCCCTCCTCTTGTTTTCTGTGCTAAATCAGCAAGGCTGCTGCACTAGGGGGTGTGGTTCCTGTTTACATCATGCATAATTAGGCAATTTATGCATCACATGACACAGTTTACCGAATAATAGATCCTTTTAAAAAAATCAACATTTATCTTGGGATAGTAAATTGCTTTTTACCGTGATTCATTTTTCAAATCTTATGATGAATTATTCATTCATATGGTTACTTGCATCATCATTATTATGATTTATTCATTCATGTCATTACACATTCAGGATATTTTTTTTAATTCTTTTGGGAAGGATGGGCAGGCTCCTGCAGTTTGTAACTGGATACACAACCTTTCACCTCTAAGGCTAGTGGGCTGAATCGGACCCAGGTCAGTAGGGATCAAAAGTTACTAGTACAGGACAGGGATTCAACAGTCTGTGTGGAATCGGCTAATGGAGCTTAGTACAGTTCTAGTGGACAGGTATCTCACTCACCCTTGAGACAACTTGGTAGTCTCAACAGAGGCCCTGATTCTTAATCAGTCCATTCCTATGTTTGACACAAGAACAGTTGGGGAGAGGGAGAAAAACTAGCTTTGAACACCCCATATTTTGAGGCAACTTGGCCCAGGCCTCAATTAGCGCAGCATTCAGGTTGCTCTAACTTAAGCTCTACCTTCCCTAGCCCTCTGTGGGCTTGGGCAAAGGGAGAATAGCCAGCATACTGCTCTGGAAATTCTCCCTCCCTCCCAGTTCCAACCCTCAGCTAACACCTGACTGCTCCCCTTCACTGGAGGCTGGAAGCAGGACTCTGTGTCATTGAGGGAGCACTCTTCCATAGGAGTATTTTGAGGAGGCTTCTTCACTATGAGAGTGGCATAAAGGAACATTAGGTAAAAGGAGAACTGGCCCTAGGCAGCCTAAATAACGAAGATAGAGACTGAAATATAGTTTCACAACTCCAGTTGCTTTAGATCAGAGACATACTGAAGGGAGAAGCATGAAGAAGTTTGAAATCTGTTGCCCTTGCTTCCTGTGGATAAAAAGAGGAGATCAGCCTCCAGGGTTGTGAATGTGGTGGCTTTTGCCAGCACCAAACTCATTTTTAATACTGTTGTTAAAAAGGGGAATAATTAGCTTATACATAATGCAGAGATGAACAACAGCTAGCTGTTGCAAGTGTTTAGCTTAGAGAATTGTTAAAATACTAAGAATTCACACAACTGTTTTGTTCATAAACATATTCTAGGCTGCCAGTTGATTGAAGGGAAAGCTTGAAGAAGGAAAATAAGAGCCTAAAAAGCAATTTGCTTTATATGTCAACATACTCATGTACCGAAATTTCTAATGTGCAAAAACTAAATTGGAAGATTAGGGGCCTGCCACACAGTTAGATGTGCACTTCTGGTGAATTTTGGGTGATTTTTCCCCCACAGTCTGTCTCAGCAACTTACATGACCCACATTAATGTGGTATCTGAGCAACTCACAAACTTTAACGTATTTATCTGCACAACACCCCGGTGAAGCAGGACGATGCTATTATTCCCATTTCACAGATGGGCAATGGAGGCAGAGAGATTAACTGACTTGCTCAAGATCACACAGGAAGTCTGTAGTGGAGCAGGGGCTTGAAGCTGGGTCTCCAGCTACGAGAGAACAAATAACTAATTTTTTTCCTGAATGTGCATTAAGATTGAATTTTTTGCAGTATGAATGGATTTGGAGACCTGATTCCCATTAATTGTCACAGGAACTGGACATCCAGATCTCTTAGGCAGCTTCCAGAATCCCAGTCTAAAACCTTTACATTGCTTATTTAGACCAAACTTCACCAAAGTGGCCTCTGATTCTGGGTGCCTGTTTTTGGGTGCTCAGGTTGAGACACCTCAGACTTGATTATCCGAGGCACTGGGCATCACAGCTCCTGTCGATGTCAGCTGGAGTTATGGGTGCTAAGCACATTCTGAAAAATCTGGCCCATGGTGTTGCAACCTGAGCACCCAAGAACTGGGGTTCCCAAAATCAGAGGCTACTTTGGAAAATTGTGCCCCAAATAAGTTGTCCTTTGAAAGCCTATTACTCCCTTATGGGTTCCTCTTTTCATTCTTTGTCGTCCTATCCCCCTATGGCTTCCGTTTCCCCCTTCTGTAACTTTCCTCTTCTCATCCTTCCTGGGTTGTTTTCTTCCCTCCTGCCTTCCCTTTCTGTCCTAGGACTGGCCTCTGTGCCCATATTAAGGTACCTCTTCCAGCTGCTGAGCAGCCCTCTCCTCTGGCCCCTATTGGCTTCCTCTCTAAACTGCAGATAACTTTCTCCCAATATAGCAAGCCCCCCACACCCCTGCAACTGCTTCTGGAGGTGGGCTCATCTTAGCAAGGCTGGAGGTGGCAGCTGGCTGCCAAAACTGAGAGAAGAAGTTGGCAGGGGACAGAGGAGGGAGCTACTGAGCAGCCAGGAAAACAGCTGTTTAGTTTTTTAAAAGGCTACACAGACCCCTAGGCAGAACTACAAGCTCTCAGAGGTGTCCCCGCCAAACCAGGGCAGCTGACAACTATGGAGGCACAAATAAGGTGAAATTCACCCCAAAGCAAAGCACCCACAACAAACAGCAGTCACTGGAGTCAGTGTATAGAGCTCCTTGCCATATGACCATTTGTAATCCTGCCCTGCATGAGGTGACTGGGGTCAGGTAATGAAAAGAAGAATCTCATCAGTACCCATGTCTCCCATACCTTTAGTACACTGCACCACCTATAAGCCCTGCTTCAAGTCTTAATGCAAGGCTTAAGTGCATATAGGCTGTAGCTTTTATTCTGCACCGAGGTGAAAAACACCCACAAGGAGCCAAAATATTTCACATGTTAAATGAATCCAGATGGCCTAAAAGCAGTAATAGCCACCGAAAAGTTTGCTAGCTGGGAAAATGGCCAGGTTAGAAAAGGGTCAATCACTTCAATCTACACACAGAAAGTTACAGCCAACTTGACCCCTCCCCACTTCCTAACAGTCATAAATCCACAGATGGGAGTGCTAAACTGAGACGGGAAGCAAAAATTAGCTCATGCTTTCAGCTGTAACAGCACCTCCAAACACCAGTACTCCAGTAACCCCCACCCCCACCCCGCAAAACAGCTACAGGATCCAGCCCAGCCCACTAGTAAACAGCCTCCAGTCGCCAGAGCACCAGCCCGAAGTGGCACTAAAAACCAGTGGCCAGATTTCCCGTTTTCTTTTTACTCCTGGGCAAAGTGGGTGTAATATACAACCATTCTGACCTGCCTTTTCCACACGCCTGAATAACCATACATGATGCAGACAGTGAAGAATTAGCCCTGGGTTCCACTTCTGGTTCTGTCTGGAGCTCTCTCTACACTGGTATCTCTGTGTGTGTGAAAATCATATATAAAATTATCAGTCAGTGCAGCTTCACCCGTGCTAGACACTGTGGATGGTGTAAGGTAAAAATATACCCTGGGCATTTGATGACCCTCTCCAAAGATTCCCGCACCTTGTCCACATTCCAGATTCCACCATTGCGAACACTGCTGGCGCTGCATCAGAGAAAATTGATAGGTCCAGATGTTCCTACGACAGGGGCGTGCGGAGTGGTGTCTAGATTGAGCACCTGTGTCCAAATTCCCCTTTAAGTTCATGGCTCCATCTTATCCAAGTTGTCCTCAGAAAATTGTGCAGCTTTCATGTATCAGAGTTTCAACATTGTCACTGTGAACCAAACACTATGGCTCCAGCCCAGTCCCCTACCATGGCCCCCGTACACCAAGGCCAAGAGTTTCAAATGTGCCTAGTGATTTTGGGTGCCCGACTTGAAACATCTGGTCCAACCCACACAGCTGGTCATACCCTGAACCTTATCTTCTGCCTATTATCAAGACAGAGGAATTACAGCTGGCCACTGTCTTGGACAGACTATTACCTCATTAAAGCAGTGTAAGACCTCAGGCAACAAGATCAATTATCCTGATTTGGCCACGAAGGGTCATTAATAAGCTCCAAGGGCTGCTAAAGCACAACAGCGCCCAAGTCACAGGATAAGGAGTTGAGGCCCTACAGTGGCCTGGGCCATTGACATGCTGGCTCCCAAACAGCTCCTTCTTTCCCCTTGCCCACACAGATCTCCTCAGGTTTTTGATGATGGATGAAGAGAGATGGGTGGAAGTTTGAGTGACCAAATTTTCGTATAACTTCGTATAATGTATGCTATACGAAGTTATTACGGTGGCTGGAAGCAGCTTGTCTCTTCCTGCCTGCAGTGTTGAAAAGCAGCTAATACCTCCACGCTGCTGCTGGCCACCGACATAACCCAGCCGCCTCCTGTCCCCTACAGTGTGGGCAGGAAGGGGTTAAGCCCTAAGGATGCACTGTGCACCAGGGCCCAGGGAATCTGACTCCAGGGGCTTCAGCACCCAGCCAGAGAAGTGGCTCAGCAGGGGAGTGTGCCTAGGGGACAGAGCAGCCCCANGGACTACAAGCTCTCAGAAGTGTCCCCGCCAAACCAGGGCAGCTGACAACTATGCATGCACAAATAAGGTGAAATTCACCCCAAGGCAAAGCACCCACAACTAACAGTAGTCACTGGAGTCAGTGTATACAGCTCCTTGCTATATGACCTTTTGTAATCCTGCCCTGCATCAGGTGACTGGAGTCAGGTAATGAAAAGAAGAATCTTATCAGCACTCATGTCTACCATACCTTTAATACACTGCACCACCTATAAGCCCTGCTTCAAGTCTTAATGCAGGGCTTAAGTGCATATAGGCTTTAGCTTTTATTCTGCACCAAGGTGAAAAACACCCACAAGGAGCCAAAATATTTCACATGTTAAATGAATCCAGATGGCCTAAAAGCAGTAATAGCCACCGAAAAGTTTGCTAGCTGGGAAAACGGCCAGGTTAGAAAAGGGTCAATCACTTCAATTTACACACAGAAAGTTACAGCCAACTTGACCCCTCCCCACTTCCTAACAGTCATAAATCCACAGATGGGAGTGCTAAACTGAGACGGGAAGCAAAAATTAGCTCATGCTTTCAGCTGTAACAGCACCTCCAAACACCAGTTCTCCAGTTTCCCCCACCACCACCCCGCAAAACAGCTACAGGATCCAGCCCAGCCCACTAGTAAACAGCCTCCAGTCTCCAGAGCACCAGCCTGAAGTGGCACTAAAAACTAGTGGCCAGATTTCCCATTTTCTTTTTACTCCTGGGCAAAGTGGGTGTAATATACAACCATTCTGACCTGCCTTTTCCACACACCTAAATAACCATACATGATGCAGACAGTGAAGAATTAGCCCTGGGTTCCAATTCTGGTTCTGTCTGGAGCTCTCTCTACACTGGTATCTCTGTGTGTGTGAAAATCATATATAAAATTATCAGTCAGTGCAGCTTCACCAGTGCTAGAAACTGTGGATGGTGTAAGGTAAAAATATACCATGGGTATTTGATGACCCTCTACAAAGATTCTTGCACCTTGTCCACATTACAGCTTCCACCATTGCGAACACTGATGGAGCTGCATCAGAGAAGAATGACAGGTCCAAATTTTCCTAATACAGAAATGCCCTGAGTGGTCACTAAACTGAAAATCTCTGTCCAAATTCCCCTTTAAGCTCATGGCTCCATCTTATCCAAGTTGTCCTCAGAAAATTGTGCAGCTTTCATGTACCAGAGTTTCAACATTGTCACTGTGAACCAAACACTATGGCTCCAGCCCAGTCCCCTACAATGGCCCCCATACACCAAAGCCAAGAGTTTCAAATGTGACTAGTGATTTTGGGTGCCCAACTTGAAACATCTGGTCCAACCCACACAGCTGGTCATACCCTGAACCTTATCTTCTGCCTAGTATCAAGACAGAGGAATTACAACTGGCCACTGTCTTGGACAGACTATTACCTCATTAAAGCAGTGTAAGACCTCAGGCAACAAGATCAATTATCCTGATTTGACCACGAAGGCTCATTAATAAACTCCAAAGCCTGCTAAAGCACAACAGCACCCCACTCACAGGATAAGGAGTTGAGGCCCTACAGTGGCCTGGGCCATTGACATGCTGGCTCCCAAACAGCTCCTTCTTTCCCCTTGCCCACACAGATCTCCTCAGGTTTTTGATGCTGGATGAAGAGAGATGGGTGGAAGTTTGAGTGACCAAATTTCCCTATGCTGAATATGGGACACCTGGTAAAATTACTCATATTCAAGCAAGCTCAATGGCAATCAAGAAGAACTATGCAGTACAGATGTTCAAATTAACATCAAGTTGACTGAGCCCCTCTCAAAAAGAAATTCTGCATAGTTGGATTCTTTTTATTTACCTTCTTATCTTAAAGGCTTTAGGGTTCACACAGGGAGGGGTGACACACACACACACACCCTATCCCCCTCCACACACACACGGGGAGAGGTCACACACACACACCTCTCTCACACGGGGGTGGGGGGGAACCGACTAACCCAACCCACCCTGCCCACACTGCCCAGCGCTCTCCGCCAAGCATGCCAGGCTGGGCCTCTGGGACAGACCCACCTCTCCTGGTATCTGGCACAGCGTCTTCCCGAGGGAATACATGGGGGGCACACAGGGTCACATGCCCCCCCACCCCAGATTCCAGATTTCTGCCAGGGTTCACATTAGAATGTGGCCAGCAGCAGCCTTTCCGCACTGTGTGGGAGGGAAGGGACGGGAGCTGCTTCTAGCCACAGGGGAGGAGGAGTGGGGGAAGGGATGACCTGGCCTATGTCTTTGCAGAGCTCATCTCTTCTCCCCACTCCCTCTCTCCCTCTCTCCGCCCCCCCCTCCGCGGCCCCCCC
>QXTE01000245.1:1907135-1975735 GCA_003942145.1 Platysternon megacephalum | reverse complement strand
CGGGGGGGGGGGGGGGGGGGGGGGGACGAGTGAAGAGGGTGTTAAGCCCCTGCCCGGGGGACTGCTGTGGAGCCTGCAGGTTTGGGGTGCAAACAGGCTGAAAATCGCTTCCTTTCCCCCTCCCCCGCCACTCCAGAGCTTAGCTGAGGGGCAGAGAGGCTTCCTCGTCCCAGCACTGTGTGGGGCTTTGGCACATGCAGGGCTTGGCTACTCCTGGCCAGGGCCCTGGGCCAGAGGGTCTTGGGCTTTCCCGGGGTGCCGGCCCAGTCAGAGGTAGTTGGGGAAGGAAGGAGCCTGCCAGACAGCTGTTCGTGAGCTGAGCACTCTGACCAGGGGCTGGTTCTCCGCACAGCACTGGGAGCGGGATGTGTTTTGCTGGAGGGGATATGGAGGAGCAGTGGGGCCGGGTGTGTGTGTGGGAGAAGGGGCAAAGCAGGGAGAGAACAGCGAGAAGGGGAGCACATAAAGGACCGATGGGTGGGCATCAGAGGCGACACGTAACCGGCTGGTCTCTGCCCGTACACACCAGCCTCTGCAGCTCACAGTGCACAGCCAGTGCTAGCCAGAAACGGGGCAGGGCCCTGCTGGCCAAGAGCCGGCACACAGTGGGGGCTGCGCTGATGGACCAGCAGGGGGAGCAGCCGGCCCCGGGCTCTGCATCTTTGTCCCGCCACCAGCTTTGCACATCCACCCCCATCGTCGGCCACTGGTCACCCCCCAATCACCGCTGGTGGGCAGGCAGCTGGCAAGTAGGGATCTGGCAGGCAGCAGGACCCACCAGTACTGATGGGTGGGGAGCCAGAAAATACGGGACAATTTGCCCATTTTTTGAAAATGTCAGGACATCTGCAGGTGGGCTTAAACACAGGACTGTCCCTTTAAAAATGGGACATCTGGTCATCCTAAATTTGAGCACTGATGGCAGAAAACAAAGGGCTGATTCTGACAGGATGAAATATCATGAATTCCTTAAAAACTATTGTAAATCAGACAGACCAGCTCAGTGTGATGCTGACAGACCAGCTCAAATCAAAGCCACAGGCCAATTCTCTTGTGTTTGAATGGCAAAGAAATGGTAAGTGGTCCAGTAGGCATAGGCCAATTCACTTGTTAGAAAAGAACAAAGGAGGATGTTATCACATAACATTTGCATGGCATATGCCCCAGTAATTACATTTACACTACATTTACCTGTTGGTTGCTATTGCCTTACATTATGTATATCCCTGTACTTAATTAACCCTAGATCAAAAAAGTGTATGTTAGTGAGAATTTATTTGATGTGTAAACTGCATGAAAACTAACGAAAGATTATTTGGATTGCTGTAACTAAATGCATTGTGTATATCTCTGTAATTGGATTGCCCACCAAATGGGATTGGAGCCTTGGAACTGTAAATGAAGAAGCATGCTAACCTAAAAGCAGGGGATCATTGTGTTCGACAACGGGAAATCCACAGACCCAGTCTGCGTTTAGTCGAGAGAGGAAAAACCCATGCTGTAATGGAGACACTTGCCAGATTGTTTTCCAGGGAAGACAGCTATAAGAATGAACCCAGGGGTCGATCCTGTCTCACTGAACTATTTTGAATTCTAACAGGGTGGAATACTGAACAAGTGGACAGAGATCCCCCAAATTATTTTGAGTTACCCTGAAAAGACTTATGGAAAACTAGTAGATCACTACACCTCTGCTATCATTTTGGACTTATGATCTTTATCTCACCTGTTAATGTATTTTACCTGTTTTAACCTCTCAATAACTCTCATTTCTTTTCTTAGCTAATAAACCTTTAGTTTAGTTTACTAGAGACACTGGCTGCCAGCATTGTCTTTGGTGTGAGATCGAGAGTATCCATTGACCTGGGGTAAGTGACTGACTCTCTGGGGTTGAGAGTAACCTAATATAATGTGATATTTGGCATAAGGGACCATTAACACGAAGTCCAGTTTGTCTGGATGGCGAGGTAGGCTGGAGAGCCTAAGGGGACTGTCTGTGACTCCATGGTAAGACTAACATAGTGATCCAGGAGTGCACATTAGTTATTGGCTTGGTGAAATCTAATTACAGAATATACCACCAAGTCGGGGTGTCTGCCCTGCTTTCTGATGGTCTAACCTCAAATTGGCACTCACAGTTGTGAGCCACTATAGACAGCATGACTACTATACTGGCTTCCTATCAGCCTCCACTGAGGCTGCCAAATCCCACCCTGAGGAACTATCCAGAGTGATAAATAGATTCATCGATCCTATATGCCTACAACTTGCATCAGAGCTGAGTGCCTACCACTGCGAAGAACAATTATCCTACTTGTCTGAAAAGACCATGCACATCCTTCTCAAACAGCATGGATCTGCTTCATCTGCACTCACCAACATTCCTGGAGCTGAATGCATTCACTCATCAAGAAGTTCTGGACACCCTAAAGGAGTCCTGATTCAAGACTTGTGAATCCAACCAATGGCCTTAATGGCTGTGGAAGAGTATGAATAACTGTGTCACTCCTGACCAAAATACCCAACACCTTATTCAGAGAAGGAATCTTCCTTCCTACTCCAAACATGCAATAGTCTGACCTACACTGAAGAAACTCACCCTAGATACTTCAGTCTTAGCCAATTATTGCCCAGTGTCAAACCTGTCATTCCTGAGCAAGCTCATAGAGAAGCTAGCCAAAGGCTGACTACAAGCTCATCTAACTGAATCAACTGTCCTAGACCCAGAACAATCTGGATTTAGGCTAGGACATGGAACGGTAGCATGTTAGTGGTACTGATGGATGATCATCTTCTGTCAATGGATAGAGGGCAGACATCCATTCTCAGCCTGCTGTTCACCATGAGGTTTTGCTGCCTCACTGGAGAGAGGTGGCAGGAGTCCAGGGTAATGTGCTAAAACTATACATATTGACTGGGTAGTACATATCACCTCAGGACGGGATGCAGAGATAAAATTTCTAGACACTATTAATGACTGCTTCTTGTACCAGCTAGTCCTGGAACCCACAAGGGGAGAGGCAATCCTTGACTTAGTCCTAAGTGGCGCACAGGCTCTGGTCCAAGAGGTGAATATAGCTCAGGGGCAGGCAAACTTTTTGGCCTGAGGGCCGCATTGGGTTTCGTAAATTGTATGGAGGGCCATTTAGGGGAGGGGGTCGTGGCCCGACACCGCCCCCCCCAGGACTCCTGCCCCCCCCGAGACTCCTGCTCCCCCCGGGACTCCTGCCCCCCCCGGGACTCCTGCCCCTGACGCCCCCCCCCCCGGGACCCCTGCCCCATCCAAACATCCCCACTCCTTGTCCCCTGACTGCCCCCGGATCCCCTGCCCCTGACTGCCCCCTGCCGCCCCATCCACCCCCCCCCCCTTCCTGACTGCCCCCATTCAACCCCCTGTTTCCTTCCTGCCCCCTATCCACACTCCTGCCCTCTGACCACCACCCTGAACTCCCCTGCCCTCTACCCAACCCCCGCTGCTCCGTGCCCCCTCACCACGCTGCCTGGAGCACCGGTGGCTGGCAGCGCTACAGCCACGCCGCCTGGGTGGAGCCGGACCATGCCGCCGCCGCCACCACGCAGCTCAGAGCACCGGGTCAGGCCAGGCTCTGCAGCTGTGCTGCCCCAGGAGCTCACAGCCCTGCCGCCCAGAGCATTGTGCCGGCGGCAGAGTGAGCTGAGGCTGCGGGTGAGGGGGGACAGTGGGGGAGGGGCCAGGGTGAGCCTCCCAGGCCAGGAGCTCAGGGGCTGGGCAGGACGGTCCCACGGACCGGATGTGGCCCGCGGGCCGTAGTTTGCCCACCTCTGATATAGCTGAACCACTCGGTAATAACCACCATAATGCAATTAAATTTAACATTCTTTGAGGGGGGGAATATACCAAAGATGCCCTCAACAGTGGCATTTAACTTCAAAAATGAAAACTACACAAAAATGAGGAAGCTAGTTACATGGAAATTAAAGGAACAGTCTCAAGAATGAAATGCCTGCAAGCTTCATGAAAAGCTTTTTAAAACCACCGCAACAGAGGCTCAAATAGTAAGAGGACCAAAACAATGCCACCATGGCTAAACAGAATAAAAGAGGCAGTTAGAGGTAAACAGGCATCCTTTAATAAATGGAAATCAAATCCTACTGAGGAAAATAGAAAGAACTATAAACCCTGGAAAGTCAAGTATAAAAGTATAATTAGGCAGGACAAAAAAGAATTTGAAGAGCAACTAAAAAAACCCACAAAACCTAACAGCAATTTTTTTTTGAAGTACATCAGAAGTAGGAAGCCTGCCAAACAATCAGCAGGGCCACTGGACAATTGAGGTGTTAAAAGAGCACTTAAGGAAGACAAGACCATTGCAGAGAAGCTAAATGAATTATTTTAATGAGTCCTCACTGCAGAGGATGAGAGGGAGATTTCTACACCTGAGTCATTCTTTTAGGTAACAAATCTGAGGAACTGTCCCAAATTGAGGTGTCAATAGACGAGCTTTTGGAACAAAATAATAAATTTAAGAGTAATAAGTCACCAGGACCAGATGGTAGTAACCCAAGAGTTCTGAAGGAACTCATGTGAAATTGCAGAACTACTAATTGTGGTATGTAACCTATCACTTAAATAAGCTTCTGTACACCTGATGATAAGAGGATAGCTGATGTGACACCAATTTTTAAAAAAGGTTCCAGAGGCGATCCTGGCAATTACAGGTCAGTTAGCCTAACCTCAGTTTCAGGAAAATTGGTTGAAGCTATAGTAAAGAACAGAATTATCAGGCACAGAGATGAACACAATTTGTTGGGGAAGAGTCAACATGGCTTTTATAAAGGGAAATTATGTCTCACCAATCAATTAGAATTCTATGAGGGGGTCAACAAACATGTGGACAAGGATGATCCAGTGAATATAGTGTACTCAGACTTTCAGAAAGCCTTTGACAAGGTCCCTCACCAACGGCTCTTCAGCAAGTGGTCATGGGATAAGAGAGAAGGTCCTCTCATGGATCAGTACCTATTCATAAGTGATGTGGAAAAAGGTTGTAAACAGTGTGGTGGCAAAATTTGCTAACGATACTAAATTACTCAGGATAGTTGAGTCCAAAGCTAACTGCAAAGACTTACAAAGGGATCTCACAAAACTGGGTGACTGGACAAGAAAATGACAGATGAAATTCAATGTTGATAAATGCAAAGTAATGCACATTGGAAAACAGAATCCCAAATAGACATATAAAATTATGGGGTCTAAATTAGCTGTTACCACTCAAGAAAGATCTTGGAGTCATTGTAGATAGTTCTCTGAAAACATCCACTCAGTCCAAAAGTCTAGCAGAATGTTAGGAATCATTAGGAAAGGGATAGATAAAAATAAATAAATATCATACTGCCATTCTATAAATCCATGATATGCCCACACAATGAATACTGACAATATTTCTGGTCATCCCATTCCAAAAAAGATATATTAAAATTGGAAAAGGTACAAAGAAGGGCAACAAAAATGACTAAGGGTATGGAACAGCTTCCATATAAGGAGAGATTGAGATGACTGGGACTGTTCAGCTTAGAAAAGAGATGATGGGGTGGGCGGGTATGATAAAGTCATGAATGGTGAGGAGAAAGTGAATAGGGAAGTGTTACTTACTCCTTCACATAACACAAGAACCAGGGGTCACCCAATGAAAGTAATAGGCAGCAGGTTTAAAAGAAACAAAATGTTTAAAACAAACAAACAAACCTCAGTCCCTGGAAAAATAATGGAGCAGGTCCTCAAGGAATCAATTCTGAAGCACTTAGAGGAGAGGAAAGTGATCAGGAACAGTCAGCATGGATTCACCAAGGGCAAATCATGCCTGACTAACCTAATTGCCTTCTATGAGGAGATAACTGGGTCTGTGGATGAGGGGAAAGCAGTGGATGTGTTATTCCTTGACTTTAGCAAAGCTTTTGATATGGTCTCCCACAGTATTCTTGCCGGCAAGTTAAAGAAGTATGGGCTGGATGAATGGACTATAAGGTGGATAGAAAGCTGGCTAGATCGTCGGGCTCAACGGGTAGTGATCAACGGCTCCATGTCTAGTTGGCAGCCGGTTTCAAGCGGAGTGCCCCAAGGGTCGGTCCTGGGGCCGGTTTTGTTCAATATCTTCATTAATGATCTGGAGGATGGCGTGGACTGCACTCTCAGCAAATTTGCAGATGACACTAAACTGGGAGGAGTGGTAGATACGCTGGAGGGTAGGGATAGGATACAGAGGGACCTAGACAAATTAGAGGATTGGGCCAAAAGAAACCTGATGAGGTTCAACAAGGACAAGTGCAGAGTCCTGCACTTAGGACGGAAGAATCCCATGCACTGTTACAGACTAGGGACCGAGTGGCTAGGCAGCAGTTCTGCAGAAAAGGACCTAGGGGTTACGGTGGACGAGAAGCTGGATATGAGTCAACAGTGTGCCCTTGTTGCCAAGAAGGCTAACGGCATTTTGGGCTGTATAAGTAGGGGCATTGCCAGCAGATCGAGGGACGTGATCGTTCCCCTCTATTCGACATTGGTGAGGCCTCACCTGGAGTACTGTGTCCAGTTTTGGGCCCCACACTACAAGAAGGATGTGGAAAAATTGGAAAGAGTCCAGCGGAGGGCAACAAAAATGATTAGGGGGCTGGAGCACATGAGTTATGAGGAGAGGCTGAGGGAACTGGGATTGTTTAGTCTGCAGAAGAGAAGAATGAGGGGGGATTTGATAGCTGCTTTCAACTACCTGAAAGGGGGTTCCAAAGAGGATGGATCTAGACTGTTCTCAGTGGTACCAGATGACAGAACAAGGAGTAATGGTCTCAAGTTGCAGTGGGGGAGGTTTAGATTGGATATTAGGAAAAACTTTTTCACTAGGAGGGTGGTGAAGCACTGGAATGGGTTACCTAGGGAGGTGGTGGAATCTCCTTCCTTAGAGGTTTTTAAGGTCAGGCTTGACAAAGCCCTGGCTGAGATGATTTAGCTAAGATGATCAGGGATGCAACCCCATGCTCTGGGTGTCCCTAAGCCTCTGACTGCCAGAAGCTAGGACTGGATGACAAGGGATGGATCACTTGATAATTGCCCTGTTCTGTTCATTCCCTCTGAAGCATTGACCACTGTCAGAAGACAGGATACTGGGCTATATGGAACATTGGTCTGACCCAGTATGGCCATTCTCATGTTTAATGGTTTGAGTCCTTCCTGGACAGATGCACCCAAATAGTAGCAATTGGAAACTGCACCTCCACTGCTCAACCCCTCATGTGTGGGTTTCCATAAAGATCAATTCTCTCTCCAGTCCTTTTCAATATCTACATCCAGTCACTAGATGAACTGGCCAGAAGACATGGACTGAAGTGCCAGCAGTATGCAGATGATACACAGCTCTACCTATCCATCACCACATATGACCATGCCACTACCATCAAGATGGCCCAGCGCTGTGACGGGATGAGCTCATGGATGAAAAACAGCTAGCTAAAGCTAAACTTGAGCAAGATAGAGGTGATGCTAGTGAGCAAAGAAAAGTATGTCTGAGGAATTTGCAGTCACCGTGCAGTCACCTTTGATTGAACCACAATTGGTTAATTCATTCTGTAGTCTAGGAGTACTCTTGGATTCCTCACCGATGCTGAGCTCTCACATAGCAGCAGCCACGAATAATACTTTCTACCATCTCCAGTTGGTGAGGAAACTCTGTCCCATCCTGGCAAACAAAGACCTAGCCTCAGTTATTCATGGCTTCATCGCCTCTCAGCTGGACTACAGCAATGCCATACATCTGAGCATGAAGTCTTCAGCACTTAGGAAATGCCAACCAGTACAAAACATTGAAACACATTTCCTCAACAGCACAGGCTACCATGAACACAACACACCTATCCTCCACTCTATAAACTGGCTTCCCGTGGAATTTTGAATTTAGTTCAAGGTGTAGGTCCTTATCTTCAAAGCGATCCATGACCTAGGCTCAAGGTATCCGAAAAATTGCTTAAAGCTCTACGATAAAGCCCGCGGTTGACAGGTGTGCTCCTCTGGCACAATGGAACTCCCAACAATAAGAGCAAAGTTTATCTGCGTGGGAGACAGAACTTTCTCCAGGGGTGGTCTCAGACTGTGGAATGAACTCCCCCAGGAACTACAGACCATTATAAATCTCATCACTTTCTGATACAAGTGCAAGGTGCATTTCTTTGATCTTGCCTTCTCTAGTATAAAAACATAGCAACAGGTCTATTTAATAAAAATCCTACCAAAACAAGATACTCCGCATGCTTCTTCCCCAGGGGTGGGAGCTAGCGGGGAAGGATGAGAGAACAAATGTGACAGATGTGAAGTCATGCTTAATGCACTACTGGAAGCTGCTCAGATACTATGAGGAGGAGCATGGTACGAGAACCTATATAGAATAGAAACACCTTAAAGGGTCCAAATTTTCAGGAATCGCTGTGCTGCCACCCTCTGAAAATTAGGCCCCTTCATAAGGCACACGTCTTTCAGCACCCCTCAATCCTCTGACCATCCCCCAAACATCAGGGTTTAAGCACAGTTATGGGCCCGACAGAGCAAAGAATGTTCATAACACTTAGCCTTATTTCAAGAGATCAAAATATTGGTTTCTTTCAAGACGTGAATTTGAATGAATCTATAGTGTGAGTAATGGAAGGGAATCATATTGTTCCCTCCATAGCTGTGCTATGGAGGGAACATAGCATAGCTGTTACTACACAGATATTTAAGTCCTACAGCCTTAAGTTAACAGATCAAAATGCAGTATGGTTTACTAGCAGTATGATATTTCTTTCTTCCCCCCTGAAATGTTGTTACACATTTGTAGACGTAATGGAAGCCTAGCCAACCTTGCAAGTTCGCTGGAAATGTTAATTGGTGTGCCACAGCTGTAGCCTTCTGTTCTCTGGTCTGTTGGTATATAACACAATTACTAAAACAAGGGAAAGTTGTTTTTTGTTTTGTTTTTTTAAGCAAAGATGCATATATGCAAAAACTATGTCACTGCAACATTAAGGCTCAGATTTTAATTTCAAAATAGTTAGAACATGCAGAGACTAATTTCTCCACAACAGCATGCTTTACAATGCAGTCTGTCATCACATTACATTTTACACAGAAACTCAGCAGCAATGTTAACTATGGACGGGCTAGTAGCTGCTCCATCATATGTCACAGACAACAGCCTTCTTCATCCTGATACATTCCCAGAGCACCGTCCATCCTGTGCACTGAATGAAGCAGGGGTCATATAGAAAAATAGTATGTGACCATGTACTTAAAGACTGAATCAGAATGTATACATACAAGAGGGTGGGGGAGAGGATGGGAATGAAAGTTTACGAAGACAACCTTAATTCTGGCATTTCCTAACTTCTTTGCCCTTGACTTTGGAATCTTAATGTAGTTTCTTTGTATGTAATTGCCTACATTTTTATAAAACTTAAAAGATGAAAAAAAATGAACATTTCATCCTGTGGAACCATATCAGCATCACACATGGGTAAGCCCCTTCATTTTCAGTTTAAACTGTTTTTTACTGAAGAATTCCTGGGTTTTACAAAAAGCATTATTCATTTTTTTCTGATTTTCATCCTACTTTTGTATTATTCAAATATATAAAAAATGACTTGTTTTATTAGGAAAATACAATACATTGCATGAGATAGATGTATTCTGATACTACATTAGTCTGTGTGTATATGCAAAGCTGTTTGTTGAAATAAGGTCGTGTATTAGTCTAGAAGATACACACAATAAACAAAACAGGCATGCACGCAAGCTCTGTAGTGCATGCGCATCTGAATGTACTGATGAATCTCACACCCACCACGTACATATTTCAAGCTGTTAGCAGATAACGGTTTAAAGATTTGACACACTAAAATGGGAAGAAAATGAAAATCTGTATCAGAATATGTTTCAGAACACAAGGAAGTATTCAAAACTTTTACAAAAACAGGAGAAAAGGATGAAGTTGAGTGTATGCACTGCAAATGGTGTGGCCCAATTATTAAATGTAAATATTTATAGGCGAATAGTTCTAAATCTACAACAGTAAACTGCTTATTCAAATGAAAAGTTTTATTTGGGGATTAGAGAAATAGAGAATTAGAGAACTCAGAGTTGGCATTGTGTTTTGAGTTCTGTTTTAGTTCTGCAGCAAACCACATTGATGAATGGAATTCAAAGCATTAATCTACTGAATACTTTCCCCCCCTGTCTTTCCATCCACCAAAACAAACCTCGCTATTTACCCAGAAAAATTATTAATAGTTTATGCACTGATTTTCTCTTGGTTTTTTTGTTGTGGTAATAAACACTGATAAATTCCCAGGAAAAATTAAATAAAATAAAAACTGAAAACGAAAGGCCCTACACATGGGTCATCAGCCAGGTTGGAATCTTTGGCTCCACTGCACAGTCCCCTAGCACCTGAACAAACAAACAGGCCCTGGTAGCAATAGAAGGGAGTTATCTTTTATGTGTACCTGCCGCTAGAGGAGGATAGAGACACATATTTTGCCAGTAGGTTTCACAAGTACCTGTATTTGTTAGACAGCAAAGGAATGTTGAGACTCAGGAATAATGGGTTAAATTCCAGAGCCTGTAGAGGAGTGTGCTGAGTGGCTGGACCTTCTGCCCTGCCCCCGCACCCTCTCCCTGTCCCATTCCACTCCTATACCCCCTTTCCCAGCTCCTACCTCTGACCCCTCAACCCAACTGCTGCCCCGTCACCCCCGCTCATATCCTCCCCCACTCCCAAATGCCTACCCTATTCCTCAGTTTCTGCCCATCTTCTAACCCTCAACCACAGGATCCTACTTTTCCCCCATATCACTCTTCATCTTCCCTCACCCCAGCTCCTAATTGCCCTCCCCCAATTCTGCGAACCCCAAAGGTTCAAAAAGGCCCCCAAATCACGAGGCTTTTATAAAAAGATTATCTCATGTGTTTTGGTCTGTATTCTCTCCCTGCAATGCATGTGTGACAGTTACAATGTTGCACAGACCTGCCAGCAGTGCCAGCCCTCACTACAGGTGCTCTTGCTAGAAGTGCCAGCTAAAATCAGATTGCACAAGTTTTTATCACGTAGTGCCTGATGCTGCGGAGAGCTTACAGCTTCTCCCGACACCAAAATTCCAATTAATGTTGATGGGCCCCCAGCTCATCAATTCATTTTGCACTCCACAGCCCCACATCAAGTCTGCCTCCTGCCTCCTCCCCCCCACATCTGCCTGTTAAATGAAAGTGTTTCATGCTGTGTTTTTATAATATAAAGAAACAATCTAGGGCACCGCTTCAGCAGGTCCCCTGTAAGGGAACAGTAGCATTACAGAGTAGGGATTCCTCATGCAGACTGTAATACATTGGTATGTCCCTCCTGACATGGCTACCCTATAAAGACTCGCAACGTGGGAATCTCTTTTCTCTTCTCTGTCTCCACCAAATTCTTTGACTCACTCTGCTCATCATTGGAACACTAAGACAGCTTTTGAATTTGAAGTCATACGAACCAAATTAAAGTGCCGACCCTGCAAAATGGCCTGTGTGGGCAGGTCCCTTCTCCCCCAGATGGAACCTGACCAAAATGATTGGGACTCTGCATTGGGGCAAGGGTTAAATGTGTAAGGATCATTTTGCAGGACCAGGGTGAACCATCTGCCAGGAACAGGCACCCAAAAGAAACACCTTCCTCTACAGCTGTTATGGTTTTTCATACCCTAAGAGCAGCCATATGCTTTCAGTCTAGTTTAGATTAAAGGGGGAGGAGGGAGAGAAAGAGAAAGCAAAATCAAAGTATTCATGGAGGGAGAACAGCGTATTTATCTCCACAATAATCGGTTACAGCCATCCTGACAGCTAACATGGCTGCCTGACACTGCTCACATTTAAAGGGGCAGTACATAGAAAACAAAGGCATCACCGTTTCATTGCCACATATGCCACAACTGTCCTCCAGATTCAGAATTCTGAAAGAATAAAATTAAGCAGAGAGATTAATACAGGGCTGAATGCTATATCTATCCTGTGCCTACATTGCAATCCTATTGTTTTTCTCTGAAAGGTTTCTGGGGGGAGGGAAGAAAATCAGAGTTTTAAGGCACAGCCCAAAGGCTCTGTATCTACGTTAGCTTAAAGTGAGACTATTGCCAGCTTAATTTGAAAGAGTGGATCAGGTACAGTCTTTTGATAAAGTTTTCGAAGATCAGAGGATACTTTACTAGCTAAAGCCCTCTTACAGAGTGTGTGCTGCCAACACAGGTGTACAAATACTCACCTGGGACACAAGCCACCTGACGCAATGAACAAAGCTCACTAGTTGCTGCTGGGAGAGGGGGTTTCATTAGTGGCAAAGCAAGAAAAGCTCACTCTCATCTCATTCTCCTGCAAGTATCAAACCATAGAGATATGGTTTGGCACCTAATGCTGGATGAAACCAAGTGCTGATCTCTTTGTGCAACTCTCGGTAGTGAATTCCACTCCTTCCAGAACATACCTCCTATTAGAGATGTTTACTCCATTTACATCCAATGATCTCTTAGTGGATGCCAAACAAAGCATTAGTTGCACAGATGGGTCCTTAAGTAAAAAGGAACAAAGCAAAAAAGGGCATAAGCCCAATTTTTAAAAACTCCTTAAAAGACTCTTAAAGAAACCAGAGATAGCCCAGCTGTAATGTTCCTTAAAGGGAGTACAATAAGTCAGTCAATTCAAATGAGATCTAACTTCCTCCCTTATAGTGGTTTGCAAGAATCATGTAATTTGTGTTTTCTTTGTAAAATAAGTGTTTCCCTGCCTCCCCCCGCGAAAACACTAAAAAACCCCAATGGAAAATATCAATTCCAATAGATGACAAACAAGGGCCTGATCTTGCAAAGACTTAATCACATGTATGGTTGCAGAATCAGTGCTTAAGGCCCCAATTCTCTGCAAAGACTTACACCCATGCTTAACTCTAGGGACATGAGTTGCCCACTGAGCACAAGGGGAATACACATTGTGATGTTGCACTCCATATGCTTTATGAAAATATGCTTATGACTGAATATGATGTAACTGGAATATGCTTTATGCAAAAGGTCTCTTGTAATGTATCATTACAAAGCTTATAATCTACTGAGTGTGTTCATCCTATTTGTTTGCATGTATTATTTCTATGTCTGGAGTTAGGAGAATAAGATATAAACTTGTATTACTGGTGTAAACATATTAAGTGGAAGCCATTAAGGGTGCTTCGGAATCAATTAACTGTAAATGGCTCTGTTTACTTGCAAACCTTCCTGTGTACCTGTGGGCCAGCCCAGGAAGAATGGAGGCTGGGGTCTCACAGGACATGTGATCATGTCACCTGATACTGGAATCCATCTTAAATCTGGTACTTTTCCATTTAGAAGGAGGGGTGCGGACCCAGAGAGACAAAAGATTTCCGCCTTGTGCCAAAGCTATAAAAGGGGGTGGAACAGGAGAAAGGAGGCCAGCCATGAGAGAGCCCCCGCTTACCACCTAAGATGTCTGCTGGAACTAACAAGGACTGTACCAGGGGAAAGGATTGGACCCAGACTAGGAAGGAGTCTAGTCTGCGAAAGAAGCTTATTGAAACATCTCTAAGGGTAAGATATTACCCGTAACCAGTTTCTTGATGTATTAGGCTTTGACTTGCATGTTTTGTTTTATTTTGCTTGTTGACTTACTTTGTTCTGTCTGTTATTATTGAAACCACTTACAACCTACTTTTTATACTTAATAAAATCATTTTGTTTATTAATAAACCCAGAGTAAGTTATTAATACCCGGGGGAGCAAAAAGCTGAGCATATCTCTCTATCAGTGTTATAGAGGGCAGACAATTTATGAATTTATCCTGTATAAGTTTTATACAGAGTAAAATGGATTTATTTGGGGTTTGGATCCCATTGGGAGCTGGGTGTCTGGGTGCTGGAGATAGGTAACTTGCTGAGCAGTTTTCATTTAAAGCCTGCAGCTTTGAGGGTCCAGACCCTGGGTCTGTGTTGCAGCAGGCTAGCATGTCTGGCTCAACAAGACAGGCTTCTGGAAGTCAAAAAATGGCAGGGAAAATGGGCTCAGAGGTAATTTCAGCACATCAGGTGACAGTCCCAAGGGGAGCTCTGTGACTGAACCCGTCACACACATACAGAAAAATTAAGTATATGTGTTAGTCTTTGCAGGACTGGGGCCTTAGGGCTAAAGCCCCAGTCCTGCAATCACACACGATTAACTTCACTACTGAGTCCCACTGAGCTCAGTGAGGCTACGTCTACACTACCCGCCTGGATCGGCGGGTAGAAATCGATATAGCGGGGATCGATTTATCGCGTCTCGTCTGGACACGATACATCGATCCCCGAACGCGGTGCCATCGACTCAGTAACTCCAGCAGGGCGAGCGGAGTTAGCGGAGTCGACGGGGGAGCCGCGGACGTCGATCCCGCGCTGCGAGGACGCGAGGTAAGCGCGGGTAATTCGAAATAGGATACTTCGACTTCAGCTACGCTATTCTCGTAGCTGAAGTCGCGTATCTTATTTCGATCCCCGCCCCTAGTGTGGACCAGCCCTGAGTCATGTATAAAGTTAAACTCATATGTAAGCATTTTTCAGGATTAGGGCCTTGGGGTGCAGAGCTCAGGACCCATGAACAGCCCTACAAACAGGTGTACACAATCCTCCATTCATGAAAACCTTATTGTAATAACTAAGATCCTGCAAACAGATATAGGGTGACTTTACTCATTTTGAGTAGCCCCACTGAAGTCAATGCAACTACACAAGAGAAGTAAAGTTATTCATATGCATAAATGTTTGCAGAATTGGGCCTGGATTTTTGTGGAGCCATTCATTCTGAGCAATCCTGCAAACTCCTGTTTCATACAACAGAGGTTTCATAAAAGTTTTTGACAGAGAACCTGAGTTAACATGATTATTTTTAATGTCCATTTAATTAAAATGGTGGATTGTATGTTTTTATTTGCTTTCTCAAGGCAGAATTTTTGCTGTGAAATAACATTGCAATAAACATTAAAACTATAAAATATCTGTCCTCTTAAAAAGAATCAAAAAGTAAGATTTTCATATTTTTAATAATGTGTAATAAAATGGCTGTGTAGTTAAATAATGCAGCTCTGCTGCCCCAGTTTTGACAAACTTTTTTTTACAGTACTCTAGGGCACTAAAAGGAATACATATTTTATTGCTTTTTATGAAAAATGCATATCACCTCTCCCATAGCAAAACTGCTGCTACAAAGCAAATGAAGTTTTGCCATTGACTTCAATGGGAGCAGGATTAGGCGTTAGATTATTTTTGCAAAATGTAAAAGGGGATTTTAATGGAAACTATCTTTCAGGCCTAAATATGGGTCCACTACCGTGTCTTCATAATAAATAATTGGAAAACAGAACTTCCAAATTTTGTTTGTAGAATATAGTGTATATAAACCTTCAGTAAAGCCATGAATTAAACCACCCCAGATTTCGGGAATGATCTGAACCTAAAAATTTTTTAAAAACCCACCCTCAAGCTCTCCCGCCGATATAGGGCTGTGCACACAAGAGCTCACGTAGGTGTATGTCGCTCATAAGTTATGACGACATAGGCTGGGGTGTAGACATAGCCATAGTCTGACTAGCAAATCTGTGTAACCAAAACCACAGTGGGCAATTTTATGTGACCTGAAAAATAGCAAGCCTACCTGACTATAATAATATTCAGGCATCTCTAAAGATGCTACAAAACCTTTCCAAGCTTTTTTAAAAGAAACAAAAACTAAAAATGTTTTTAGCAGTTTCACAGGATCAGGCCTTCTCCCAAGGAAAATTATTACACTCAATTACAAGTGGGCCCAATCGTCCAGATTTTACTCATTTGAGTAGTCCCATTGAAATCATATAAGCATAAATTACACTTAATGGGGATGTACTAAGCCAGTGGTAAGGGGGTGAAGGATTCCTTAACCAGGTGATTGACAGATGTGAAATTCTGATCAGTCTTTTAGTACAGAAGCTGCTATATAAATATTTAAAGAAGATCCAATAAAGATGAAATGCAGTGAATATCACGTTAAATTCAGTAATGCATTATATTCCACCTTAACAGCCAAATATTGAAAGGGGCCTCAAACAGGCATCCTTTTTCCAGACACAGATTAGCAGATACAATTTTGTGGGCAAAAATTAAGCCATGTGGACATCTAGGATGGAATCCACAAAGGTACTTAAGTACCTAAAGTCCTGTTTTTAGGCACCACTGCGATCCACAAAATTCCCACTTGGCTGCCACCAAACCCTGTAGGCACCTACATTTTTTCCTGTGGACATGTGCACTGCAGCATCACACGAGGCACCCCAGCACCTGAGCATGTGCATTACTGCCTCATGATAGGTGTCCAGACACCTAAACCCCATAGCTATACACAAACTGGGAAAGACGGGCATTCAGCTGCCTAAGTCACATGCAGGGGCCCAATCCGGTAGGTGACCTCTGAGCATGGCTGCCAGAACAGCCCCTCAGGCAAGATGCTGCAGCAGCTACTTCCACCGTATAACCCTTAATCTAGTGGCTTGGGTATTCACTTACTATGTGGGAGAACCCCACTTCAACCCCACCTCTTGATGGGGAGAAGAGATTTGCCACCTCTCAACTAGGCTGTAGAGTCTTTCACTGGCCCAACTTTTAAGTTTTCCTTTGTTTAATTAAAGTGGAACAGCTTCAACAGGAGAGATTGACGGAGCCCCACCACCACCACTGGCTGTTTTGTTTCAGGTTTGCACACAACATAGGTGGCCACTCATTCATTTTCCCTCAGGTCATGGATCACTGGCAGAGATAGGTCCCTCTGAGTCGCCCAGACGTAGGCACCTCTCTCTTTGAAGGGGTGAGGCATAGCACACACCATTCTGGTCAGTGTCTGCCATTTTCTATCTTAGGTATCTCCCTGCCAAGTATGCTGGCTTTTGTGGATCGTATTCCTAGGTGACGATCTCTCCCCATTCATTGTATGAGGAGCCTAGGCTCCTAACTTGATTAATAATGAACTAAAGGAGGGTAATGTAATTAATACAAATCAACATGAGTTTATGGAAAATAGATCCTGTCAAACTAATGTGATGTCTTCTTTTGATGAGATTATACATTTGGTTGAGTAGAGATAATAGGGTTGATGTAATACACCTAGACATTTGACTTGGTACCACATGACATTTTGGATTAAGAAAACCTAGAACAATATAAAATTAACATGGCACACATTAAATGGATTGAAAACTGGCTAACTGATAGGTCTCAAAATGTAACTGTAAACAGGGAATCATCACTGAGTGGGTCTGTTTCCAGTGGTGTCCCATAGAGGTCGGTTCTTGGCCCTATGCTATTTAACATTGTTATCAATGACCCAGAATAAAACTCATAATCATCACTGATAAAGTTTGCAGATGACTAAAAACTGGGGGAATGGTAATAATGAAGAGGACAGGTCACTGATTCAGAGTAATCTAGATCACTTGGTAAACTGGGCACAAGCAAACAATGTGTGTTTTAATATGGCTAAAAGTAAATGTGTACATCTAGGAACAAAGAATGTAGGCCATAGTTACAGGATGAGGGGATCTATCCTGGGAAGCAGTGACTCTCAAAAAGATTTGGGGGCCATGGTGGATTACCAGCTGAACATGAGCTCCAAGTGGCCCAAAAGAGCTAATGTGATCCTTGGATGCATACACAGGGGAATCTCAAATAGGAGTAGAGAGGTTATTTTACCTCTGTATTTGGCTCTGGTGTGACCACTACTGGAACACTGCATCCAGTTCTGGTGCCCACAATTCAAGAATGGTGTTGATAAATTGGAGAGAGTTCAGAGAAGAGCCACACAAATAATTAAAAGATTAGACAAACTAAATAGACTAAGCTCCTTGAGTCTAACAAAGAGGAGGTTAAGGGGTGACTTGATTACAGTCTATAAGTACCTACATGGGGAACAATTATTTAATAATAGGCTCTTCAATCTAGAAAAGTACAACACGATCCAATGTGTAGAAGTTGAAGTTAGACAAATTCAGACTCGAAATAAGGTGTACATTTTTAACAGCGAGAATGATTAACCATAGCAACAGTTGGCCAAGGGTCATGGCAGAGTCTCCATCACTGACAATTTTTAAATCAAGACTGGATGTTTTTCTAAAAGATATATGCTCTAGGAATTATTGTGGGAAAGTGATTTACTGTGTAGCACAGGCCATAGAAGATTAGATAAGCACAATGGTCCCTTTTGGGCTTAGAATCTATTAAACACGGCCATTGTGGACCAAAGTGTTGTTCCTGTGATTCTTCTGGAGCTTACAAGTTAGGCACCATGAAGCTCAGCCTCAGTCCCTTTGTGGATCCCACCCCTAAGCTACCTGATCGGTCGGTAAAATCAGGTAATTAGATACCTGAGGTGGTATCTGCAGAAGCATTCAGTGTTGGTCTAGCTGCTCCTAATTAAGACTTCTCCCACTGGTTCCAATGGGATCAGTGCTAGCTAGTGTTGAGTGTGTTTGAAAAAATCTCACCACTACATGTCATAATTTTCTCCCAAGTTTATTTGAAGGCACGATATTGTGGGCATAAAAAAAGATTTTGCAAAAACTGTCCCTACATCTTTTTTTAAAAATGGCATCTTCTCTGAGTTAAGACTATGTAGGCATTCAATAGGGTTGTACCAAATACATAGAGAGAGAGCAGAATCTTTGCTTTATCCAAAAATTTAAAACGCTAACATGAACTAACAAAGGCTGACATTCATTTATCACCCTTCTTAGAAACTTTTAAAGATATGAAACTTTCCTATTAACAATTCTGACATTCTATATCATCCACAATACATGCTTAATTGTCCATCAGTGAAAGAGAATGGAAACCAGCCTTCTTCCAGAAAAGCAATCACTTCTTATAGCCCTCTTGATATGTGCTTCTGGCAGGTTTCCATCTTCTGAAACTGGACTGTTCTCTTTCTAATCTTCTTCACATGCTCATGACAAATCATTCATTTACCTTCTGATGGTCTCATTGGTTTCCCTCATTTATGAAAAGAACATCACTACCACTCAAATTGCATTAAGTTGTTTTGCTACTGATGTTTCTCCAATTTTATCTGTAAGTCTATCTGGCACTTACTGATTGCTTTAGAGATAGCAGCTGCCATTCCATTTACTTGTGTAAGGGAAGGCCCATCTGCAATTTATTCCTAAATTATACAGAAGATCATGGGTGGAGCCAGTTGACAGTGACCAGCCTTAGTAGTGAGGCTTTGCTGTATCACTCTACACAGACTGCTCCCTGTTGGTGAAATCATCTGGCCTTATAGACCTGACCAAATCATATCCCTGAGAAACACCAGTCCCAGATTCATCACTCCAGGGTTTTCTGTGTGCTCTGCTTCATAATGGTACTAAGGTAGTTACTTTGGAGGGTACCTATCTGGGTGACTCTAGTCTGTGGTGTTCTCTGGAGTCCCCCATGTACCTGCCAAAATCATATCTTGTAAGGTTAACATGAGAGCAGCCTGGAAAATGGAAATCCATTTCCACAAACAATTTCAAACTTTTAAAACATTTTCCATCCTGAACACAGTAAGGGATTTCCAGCAAAATTCAATTTTGGGATGACTGAAATGGAGTTTTTCGGCTTGTCAGAAACTCACCAGAAGACACTTGTTAGTTTCACCTCCTGCCTGAAGGGAGAAAGGGAAATTGATAAAAGCCTTCCAGGCAGGCTGCCAGAGGCTGAACTCTTCTCAGCATTTCTGCCTCCCTGCCCTGCCAGGCTGCCTGTCTGTCGGGCTCTTGTCAATGTCACCTTCTCCAGGCAGGCACAAAGTGAAATAGGCCTTTTCCATAGGAAAATTTCAATTTTACCAAAAACATTCACTCTTCCTATCAGGAAACTTGAAATGACTTCTGCCTGCCTGGAAGGTTTTTGTCAATTTTAGGAAAAAACCTTTTTCCAATCAGAAAATTATTCCAGTGCAAAATTCCTGACCAGCTCTAGTTAAAATCACATCAGACCCAAATCCATCATTTTCTTGGTTTATACCATATTTTAAAAGATCTGTGGCAGCTCTGGTCCCCAACTTCTTACATACATGAATGTAAAGGAATCAAAGCCTCCAGCAAAAAATGTTTTGCTTGGTTTTCTTCTAAGATGGTTTTCTGTCTAACTCGGCATCTAGACACTATGTCGATGGATGCATTCAAAATATTTAGGGCCAGACTATGCTCTGTTACACTAGTGTAAATCTGGAAAAATTCCACAGAAGGCAATGGAATTACTCTGGATTAACATTAGGATGACAAATAAAAATCTGCCTAAATTGCACTTCAGCAAACTCCCATGACATCAATGGGGTTGAGTGGGTGTAACTGTGTGCAGAATTTGATCACTGGGTTAGATTAGAAGTGAGCTGAGATGGGCTAGGCTGTTCTTGTAGACAAACTTGGGCAAGCAGAACAATTTAGATTTACATCTATTTAAAGTCCTCAGTTGGTTGGACCCTGGCTCTCTCACTCCAATGCTCCCCATCAGCTGTTTGAGACAGGGATACTGTAGCTAGCAGTATCCAGGGTGAAATTCTTGAAATCAATGGGAGTGAGGCACTTAATCTTCTTAGGTGCTTTTGAAAATTCATCTAGGTGCCTAAATACCTTTGTAAATTTGGCAGTTGGTGCCTAAATACCACAGTGATGAACACAATATAAATGAGATTAAACAGACTAATATAGCAAATCAGACACAGGGATGGGGAGGAGAAAGCAAGAAGCATTATGAAGGTCTTTCTCCACAGGCCCCAGCTGATTGTTATTAACAGAAAAAGAAGAAATGCACCAGGGAATTAATTAAGGGTTTACAAGAAGTAAGGATTACCCACTTGTCTCACAGGTTTCTTAGGAAGTATTTTCATGTCTACTGAGCAAAATCAAAGTGTTTAATTTCTTTTCCTTCAGAATTTCCAGCTGAGGCACTATGGTCATAATCTTACACATACATAAATCCCAGAGAGAGAGTTTGTTTTCAGGGAATTTGGGGGGGGAGGGGTGGGTAGGTTGGGAAAGTCTTTTGCATTAAGGCCTAATGGGACATTTTCTAAAGTGATTTTGGTTGTCTCACATTTTGGGTGCCCAGCTTGAGACATTTTAGAGGCCCAGTTTTCGGAGGGGGAGTACTTACCACTTCTAGAGATCAGGCCCCTTCAAGTTGTTTTTATTTGGGGACTCAAAAGTTAAGGCGCTCAGAATCACTAGTTACTTTTCTAAATTTAAGCCCAAGAGCATGATCCAAAGCCTGAAGTTAATAAGAGTTGCTCCATTTACTTCAATGAACTGGTGATCCCACCCTCAGAATTTGAAAATGTGTATATTATTGGCAAAGTGACTTGGGGATGAATCTCTCAAACTCTGTGTGGAATAAGATGTGCAGTGAGTTTCACAAATAAGGGCTCATTTCCCAACACAGTTCAGGAGGCACAAATAAAGTGAGTGGGCTGGAAGTATGATTCCCTGAACATATCCATTTTCTCTCCAATTCCATGTCTCCTTTATGCTCAAAAAGGTTGGATTCAGCATTGCGAATTTGCTTGGACAGTCTGCAAACATTTTCTGGAAAATGTTTTCCAGAAATAATATACTACTACTACTTTGCATTTCAATAGCATCTTCTCTCTAAGACTATGAAAGCACTTTGGAAACACTGATGGATTAATCTACCAACCATCCCAAAGAATTCGATAAATATTAGAGCTGCTCAAGTCATGCAAAAAACAATTTGCGAATATCCATCTATGTATGTTTTTATTTGGCCTGCTTCACACAGTAATTATTATTACAATAACTATTATTCTTGGTCATATTAATTCATTGTTCATAATAATTTGAACTCTGCCTGTTTATTTATCCAAAAATTCATACCAGACAGTGTGTTATTCACTATTCCTCAGTCATTATTACCCCGTTTAAAAAGTGTCAGTCATCCAGTCTGTGAGCAGAAACAGCACCATGTGACTTAGGTGACCAATCACAAAGCATAAATGGTGAATAGGGGAAGACAGAGTGAATAGTTCATGAACACTCCATGGGATAACACTAGTTCACAAATAATTCAGTAAATAGTTACAAATAATGAATTCATTCAAGAAGTCAGGATCAGTTTGCAAGTGATTCTCAAAACAAAAGGAGCTAAATTCATTAGATAGCTTATCTACAATGAATAATTCAATCAGCTGTAGACCAAGGCTTTGAAAGATGGCCAGTGAACTTGAGGGGGTAAATGCTCAGCAGTTTCTGAAAATCAGGGCCCTTTAAATTATCTCAGGCTGAGCAGTCAAGATCCGAGGTACCCAAAATCATTAGTAACTTTTGAAAATCTTGCCATTGGTAATATCATTATCCCCGTTTTATGTGTGGAGGGGAAAAAAAAGGCAGAGTTTAGGTAGCATTCCCAAGAACACACAGCAAATCAGTGTCAGAGCTAAAAATAGCACTCTGGTCTCCTTCATCCCAGTCCTGTGCTTTAATCTATAGACTGTACTCATGCTCCCTTCACATGCGACAGCCACCATCTTGGCCAACACACTAAGGATTGAACCAGAGACCTCCAGAGCTAAAAGCATGAGCTGATAGTGCCCTATCTACAGAGCCTCAACTCTTTGGCTCAAACCATAAGAGACTTATATCCTCTGTGCATCAGGTATAGTGGGAGGAGAGGGAAATCTGTAACACACACTTTCCCATGGGTTACACATGCTCATCTTGGAGATCACTAAGGTTCATGTGCCATTTGACCCTGGAGTTTAATTGTACTCTACAATCCTATATATGAATTACAATGCTGTTTGCATCCATTACTAATGGCTGGGGGAACTATAAGTAGACCATGTGGAAGAGAGGTATGCTGCCTTCAGAGAGAGAGAATAGATCTGAAATGTCTGTTACATCACAGCAATGGACAAACTGGGCCTGACTCCTGCTCTCACTTACGCCTGTGTCAATCAGGAGCAGCTCCATTGACTTCCGGAAAGTTACAGCAGCATAGAACTGCAGTGAGAGCAGAATCAGACCCACTCTAAAGGACAAGCAGCAAGAATACTGTGTGACTCCACTCCCATTCCATAACTCACAACAACAGGATAGAAACACAGTGAAGCTACTGAGTCTGCTACGCTGTTCAGAGACATGAGTGAGCGTGCGCCAAGTATAGGTTTGTCATTTAATGTATGTTTATTTTGGTCCAAGGTTGAGGTCAATGAACAATGAGGAGGTTATCAGATGACTCATATTAGCCTGAGCTCTGTGCTGTGATAAAGTTAGCACTGTGCCTAGTGGGAAGATGATGAGATTGTCAGATGGCCAGGACATATCTTTACATAATTCATTTCTTTTCTGATGTAATTTTCTTAGTCAAGTTTGAGCAGGGAGGAAATATTGTTTCACAGTAGAAAAAATCTGAGCCTGATACATAATATGCACATCTGAAGTGACAGAGCTGCTCATCTAATTGCATTATTAATATATTTTTTTCACTGTATAGCACTCACCAATATTATCTGAAATAGAGTGATTTTCAGCCAGTATAGTGCAGCCTGGGAACCCCAATTATTGGTGGGAACTGAGAAAGACCCATCACTTGAATCATTTGCATCAAGGACAGACAAGCCCTAGAAGGTATGCTGTAAGAAACACCACTGCCGCTGAGGATGTACTAGATGGGACCTAATAGGAATTTTCCATTTACAATTTATATATGAATTGAAGTCCTTGAATGTTAGCCCATTCCTGGATAATGATGAATGGGCCTTCTGTGAGCAGAAACTAGCATGGACAAACAGAAAGAGAGGAGCACTGGTTTCTCCTCATCCTGCAGAAGCTCTTCTACAGAAAAACTTTGGGGCTGGAGTCTTCATATGCATTGGTCTGGGGCAGAAAGGAGTAGAGCCCAGCAACTATCTAGGTCATGGTCCCCTCCACACAGGGCCGTCCCTAGCCATTTGGGTGCCCTACGCAGCCCCCCCTGGGGGGGGGGGGGGCTGTGTGGGGCCCCAGGCCTCCCCCCAGGTTCTGGGAGGCAGGAGCTGTGGGGGGCCACTTTTGGGGGTCCCACAGGCCCAGAGTGGCCCGGGGGATTAGCAGGGGGCCAGGAGCAGCCCGCTCTGGGGCCCCACAACCCCTAGGGACAGCCCTGCCCCTTGCAGCGGGGGCCGGCCAAGGGATAGGGCTGGTCACCGGGGCTGGTGCTGCCGCGTATGCAGCATGCAGCTGCCTAGGGCACCATGAAATTTGGGGCAATTTGGTGTATGCTGCGTATGCCTAAGGACGGCCCTGCCTCCATAACTGCTACCATACAGCCACTGTGGGAGATCATGGAGCTGCACTGCCATAGGGGATGGGTGGCACTGCAAGCTGGCAACGAGTCTCTGTTGGTCCTTATTTTGGATAGTATTTTTTCAGGTAAACTATGCACTGACTGGTCTCATATTTTGCAGTACAAGACTCCCGTTACCATCAAAGAAAGCCTATGTAATTTGTGGGTGGAGAATCTACAGAACGAAATGGTGAAACATAGTTTGGTTTTTTAATATGATGGGATGTAGATACTGCTTCATTTTTAAAAAAAATCACTGAAGTGATCCAACCACGATAGAAGCAGACTCTGTAATTTTATTAAAAACTAAGGTACTTGTCTCTTGAGTTATACAAACAAGGATTTAACACACACTGGCTTTTTACTGTTTCTTGGCCCATCTATAAATCAAAAACATCAGAACTAATTTAAGTACAGCGTTGCCAAGGGTCTGTGCATGCCAAGCTCCAGCTTAGTTCAGTTTGAAATGGACAAATTACAAAGCCCAGAAAACAACTTGCAATGGGAATATGACAAAACTCAAGAAGACTCTAATCCAATCTCTGTTGAAGTCAATGGCAACACATCCATTGGCTTCTGTGGGGAAATAATAAGGCCTTTGGGTATCACAAAAATAAAAAGGAGACTCAGATAGGAGGCCAGGGAGGCTTGAAGCAGATGTTGAAGTCATATATTTGTACATGTGCCAATAGAGAATGCAGCCTAAATATTTTAATGAAGAACAGTTGCTCTTCTTAAGAAAACAGAAGAAGCAAATAGCAAGAAAAGCTATTTAAGTGACCTGCGAAAAGACACTACATTATTGTGCAATAAAGCAATATGTTGTGACCTATATAGCTGACACAATAGTTCATTATTGCAGAGCAGGTTTTGATTAGCAGGTGACAGTATTACACAGAACACATTTCAGTGAAAGTGCAGTAGGAGAGAACAACAATGCACATTATCACCAAAGCAATGTGTTTAGTTGTCCCACTACACAGGTATTTTTCTTGTAAAAACTCCATCAATTGGACTTTTGGTCTTCCAGGTTTCTGTCCCATCATAATTTTGGGAATGATTATCTCATTTGAACATGTGGAGGGGGAGGGAGGGGTTGAGCCAGATGGATCCTCTGTCCTCTGGCTCCCATGGCATCTTAGTAATGCTGAATGGATTGTTCTACCATTGCTTCCTTGCTTATTGGGCCTTAAATTCTCATCAAGTGAAGCTTCAGTGAATTCTGGGGGAACTTTAGGCTGGTAGGCTGTTTCACACCCAAGTCCCCTTCCTCCACCAGCCAGAAGAAAAGAGGGCATACCCTTCCCCTCTTTTAACCTGGACCCAACTTCCTCTTCCTTATATAGCCCATACAGTGATTTGATAGGCAGGACTCCCTTTAATCCTGTTGCTTTACTTTCTCACAGGAACTTATGCTAGAAATCTGAGGAACTGTCCCAGATTGAGGTGTCAATAGAGGTGGTTTTGGAACAAATTGATAAATTTAACAGTAATAGGTCACCAGGAGCAGATGGTATTCACCTAAGATTTCTCAAGGAACTCAAATGTGAAATTGTAGAACTATTAAGCATGGTATATAACATACCACTTAAATAAGCTTCTGGACACCTGATGACTGGAGGATAGCTAATATGACGCCAATTTTTTAAAAAGGCTCCAGAGGCGATCCTCGCAATTACAGGCCAGTAAGCATAACTTCAGTACCAGGCAAATTGGCTGAAACTACTGTAAATAACAAAAGTATCAGAAATGTAGATGAACACCATTTGTTGGAGAAGAGTCAGCACAGCTTTTGTAAAGGGAAATCATGCCTCATCAGTCTCTTAGAATTCTTTGAGGAGGCCAACAAACATGTGGATAAGGGTGATCCAGTGGATATAGCGTACCCGGACTTTCAGAAAACCTTTGACAAGGTCCCTCACCAAAGGCTCTTAAGCAAAGTCCTCTCATAGATCAGTAACTGGTTAAAAGACAGGAAACAAAGGGTAGGAATAAGTGATCAATTTTCAGAATGGAGAGAGCAGGGGTGGCCCTAGACTAGCTGCCAGCAACTGGCACCTTAGGCGAACCATGCAATCGGCACCCCCACCCCCAAGCGCAGATCTAGGCTGAGGTTTTTGGTAAACTGGGAAACATTTCGCCCCTTTTTTCCTTTTAATGTTTTTTAAGCGGGTTTTTTTTAAACAGAGGCTTAATTATTTGGTTTGTCCATCCATCCATCTGTCCAACCAATGTTTCTGAGTTCAGATAAAATAGAGACACAAAATTTTCAGAATAGATTTGTACATGACAACTAGATGATATTTCAGTCCAATTTCAAATAAAAATGCATGAAAAATGTTAATTATAATTTTTATTACAAATCCAAAATCATCCATTATGCTATCCTGCTTTAACTGCCATTACCACCACATCCAATATAGAAAGAAATAAGAAAACTCTTCAATGAACTTTAACCTGTATTTACAAAACACTCTGAATAAAAAACACTCTGTGCTCTTAAAACATGACTTTTCTTGCTTTAAGTTTTGAAAATTCAGTCACTAGTTCTTTTAGATCCAGTTTTCCAGCTATTTCATGCTCTATTGACATTGTGGCAAGTCCAACAAGTCTCTCTTGCACCATTGTTGAACACAGATATGTTTTTATCAATTTTAACTTTGAGAAGCTACATTCCCCACTAGCTACGGAAACTGGCAAAGTTAAAGGAATGCGTAGAGCTATAAAAATGTTTGGAAAACTGTCTGAGTTTATTTTCACAAACAAACTTCAATACTTCTTCAGGAGTAGAATGTTTCTTAAGTTGTCTTGAAAAAGCCTGAAGCTCACTACACTAATCTGTAGCATCAATGCCTTTTGAATTTTCATGAGTCAATGCTGACTCCAGTTTTATACAAAATTCTCTTATCTGTTTTGCTGTTTTCTTTTGCAATCTGTGGATATTATATAGAAAGCCAAATACTGACTCTAGCTGCTGCATCTGTTGAAATCTTTCATCAACCGAGTGACTAGCAGTATCAAGGACTGCGAAGTAGAAATTCACTTTGAACCTTTGTTTTGGGTTCTGAATGGGTGTGTCTCGTCCTTCATATGAAAACTGCTGTTTCTTTTGCCGAATGCGAATTGGCTCTGGTTCCTATTCTGTCAGAAAGTCTATTTCTTCAGCAAGCTCGAGAGAATCTACCAGTGTTCTTTGGAACCCTTCATCACTTCTGAATTCCTCCAGAATATTTTTAGTTTGCTGCAGTTTTTGAATAGCAGAATGTATGTTCAAGTTCTTTTCCCAAAAGTGAGGTTAATCTCGAAAAGGATATTGTACCACAAAATGAGTGAAGTCACAAATTTGAACTTGGAAAGGCCATTTGCAAGAGCTTCTGCATATGAACGTGCCATATTTCCAAATGATCCAGTAAAGGTAGTATCCTCAGAAATTTCAATTAGGGCATCATAAATGTTTCCAAGTTCATAGCGAAGAGGCTTCAAAGCATCAATGCGACACTCCCATCTTGTCTGACTACGTGTTTTCACAGTTAGAGAATTCACACGGTGAGTCAGAATCTCCCAACGACATGTTGAGCCTGAGAAAAAACAAACAAACATGTTGCACCAGGTCAAATAAACTGCTTGCTTCCAAACAGCATCTAGCAGCATCATTGACAACCAAATTCAGAGAATGCGCAATGCAAGGAACAAAAAAGGCCCTAGGGTTGATTTCCATCATTCTCCTTTGCACACCATTGTCTTTACCTTTCATATTACTCCCATTATCATAGCCTTGGCCACGTAAGTTTTCAACTGATAATGACATTGTTTCAAGCTCTTGTAGAATAGTTTCAGTCATAAATGTTCCAGTCGTCTCCTTCAATGGTACGAAACCCAAAAAAATGTTCCTTTATGAGCACTTCAATACTATCTTCATCTGCAGACTTTTCCATATCCACAAAATGAATGATCATCGTCATTTGTTCAACATGACTCACATCCGGTGTACAGTCCAGTATTATTGAAAAATATTTTGCAGAATGGGCAGCGTCTACAATTTTCTTTTTAATGGCATTTGCTAGGATTTGAATCAGTTCATTCTTCATATTTTTTCCTAAGTAATTAACCTGTGTTTCATGATGAGTTATTTTACGTAGATGCTCCTTCATGACTGGATCAAACAAAGCTAGGTATTCAACAAATTTTAAGAAGTTTCCATTACCTGGAGTGCATAATTTTTCATTTCTACTGCAGCTGTGGAATGCTAAATTTTACCCACCGAGAACTGTCACTAAAGCAATCAGATGCTCTAATATTTGTTGCCAATATTCTTCTTTTTCCTTGATCACACGTAAATTTTCTTCAGATAGTTTTTCCTTTTTTCCAATCGTAATTCAAGTGCTTTCCAATTTTGAAAACATTCCAAATGTTCTGTACGTCTTTCATGTGAAGAGAGAATTGAAGATATGTTTTACAGTCCTTCGAACCATTTTCAGTAAGTGATGTACCAATTGCTTGATTTCTAAACATAAGAACATAAGAACATAAGAAAGGCCGTACCGGGTCAGACCAAAGGTCCATCTAGCCCAGTATCTGTCTACCAACAGTGGCCAATGCCAGGTGCCCCAGAGGGAGTGAACCTAACAGGCAATGATCAAGTGATCTCTCTCCTGCCATCCATCTCCATCCTCTGACGAACAGAGGCTAGGGACACCATTCTTACCCATCCTGGCTAATAGCCATTTATGGACTTAGCCACCATGAATTTATCCAGTCCCCTTTTAAACATTGTTATAGTCCTAGCCTTCACAACCTCCTCAGGTAAGGAGTTCCACAAGTTGACTGTGCGCTGCGTGAAGAAGAACTTCCTTTTATTTGTTTTAAACCTGCTGCCTATTAATTTCATTTGGTGACCCCTAGTTCTTGTATTATGGGAATAAGTAAATAACTTTTCCTTATCCACTTTCTCAACATCACTCATGATTTTATATACCTCTATCATGTCCCCCCTTAGTCTTCTCTTTTCCAAGCCGAAGAGTCCCAGCCTCTCTAATCTCTCCTCGTATGGGACCCTCTCTAAACCCCTAATCATTTTAGTTGCCCTTTTCTGAACCTTTTCTAGTGCTAGAATATCCTTTTTGAGGTGAGGAGACCACATCTGTACACAGTATTCGAGATGTGGGCGTACCATGGATTTATATAAGGGCAATAATATATTCTCTGTCTTATTCTCTATCCCCTTTTTAATGATTCCTAACATCCTGTTTGCTTTTTTGACCGCCTCTGCACACTGCGTGGACATCTTTAGAGAACTATCCACAATGACGCCAAGATCTTTTTCCTGACTCGTTGTAGCTAAATTAGCCCCCATCATGTTGTATGTATAGTTGGGGTTATTTTTTCCAATGTGCATTACTTTACATTTATCCACATTAAATTTCATTTGCCATTTTGTTGCCCAATCACTTAGTTTTGTGAGATCTTTTTGAAGTTCTTCACAATCTGCTTTGGTCTTAACTATCTTGAGTAGTTTAGTATCATCTGCAAACTTTGCCACCTCACTGTTTACCCCTTTCTCCAGATCATTTATGAATAAATTGAATAGGATTGGTCCTAGGACTGACCCTTGGGGAACACCACTAGTTACCTCTCTCCATTCTGAGAATTTACCATTAATTCCTACCCTTTGTTCCCTGTCCTTTAACCAGTTCTCAATCCATGAAAGGACCTTCCCTTTTATCCCATGACAGCTTAATTTACGTAGGAGCCTTTGGTGAGGGACCTTGTCAAAGGCTTTCTGGAAATCTAAGTACACTATGTCCACCGGATCCCCCTTGTCCACATGTTTGTTGACCCCTTCAAAGAACTCTAATAGATTAGTAAGACACGATTTCCCTTTACAGAAACCATGTTGACTCTTGCTCAAGAGTTTATGTTTTTCTATGTGTCTGACAATTTTATTCTTTACTATTGTTTCAACTAATTTGCCCGGTACCGACGTTAGACTTACCGGTCTGTAATTGCCGGGATCACCCCTAGAGCCCTTTTTAAATATTGGCGTTACATTAGCTAACTTCCAGTCATTGGGTACCGAAGCCGATTTAAAGGACAGGTTACAAACCTTAGTTAATAGTTCCGCAACTTCACATTTGAGTTCTTTCAGAACTCTTGGGTGAATGCCATCTGGTCCCGGTGACTTGTTAATGTTGAGTTTATCAATTAATTCCAAAACCTCCTCTAGTGACACTTCAATCTGTGACAGTTCCTCAGATTTGTCACCTACAAAAGCCAGCTCAGGTTGGGGAATCTCCCTAACATCCTCAGCCGTGAAGACTGAAGCAAAGAATCCATTTAGTTTCTCCGCAATGACTTTATCATCTTTAAGCGCTCCTTTTGTATTTTGATCATCAAGGGGCCCCACTGGTTGTTTAGCAGGCTTCCTGCTTCTGATGTACTTAAAAAACATTTTGTTATTACCTTTGGAGTTTTTGGCTAGCCGTTCTTCAAACTCCTCTTTGGCTTTTCTTATTACACTCTTGCACTTAAGTTGGCAGTGTTTGTGCTCCTTTCTATTTGCCTCACTAGGATTTGACTTCCACTTTTTAAAGGAAGTCTTTTTATCTCTCACTGCTTCTTTTACATGGTTGTTAAGCCACGGTGGCTCTTTTTTAGTTCTTTTACTGTTTTTCTTAATTTGGGGTATACATTGAAGTTGGGCCTCTATTATGGTGTCTTTAAAAAGGGCCCATGCAACTTGCAGGGATTTCACTTTAGTCACTGTACCTTTTAACTTTTGTCTAACTAACCCCCTCATTTTTGTATAGTTCCCCCTTTTGAAATTAAATGCCACAGTGTTGGGCAGTTGAGGTGTTCTTCCCACCACAGGGATGTTGAATGCTATTGTATTATGGTCACTATTTCCAAGCGGTCCTGCTATAGTTACCTCTTGGACCAGCTCCTGCGCTCCACTCAGGATTAAATCTAGAGTTGCCTCTCCCCTTGTGGGTTCCCGTACCAGCTGCTCCATGAAGCAGTCATTTAAAGTATCGAGAAATTTTATCTCTGCATTTCGTCCTGAAGTGAAATGTTCCCAGTCAATATGGGGATAATTGAAATCCCCCACTATTATTGGGTTCTTAATTTTGATAGCCTCTCTAATTTCCCTTAGCATTTCATCATCACTATTACTGTCCTGGTCAGGTGGTCGATAATAGATCCCTAATGTTATATTTTTACTAGAGCATGAAATTTCTATCCATAGAGACTCTATGGAACATGTGGATTCGCTTAAGATTTTTACTTCATTTGAATCTACACTTTCTTTCACATATAGTGCCACTCCTCCCCCTGCACGGCCTGTTCTGTCCTTCCGATATATTTTGTACCCCGGAATGATTGTGTCCCATTGATTGCTCTCAGTCCACCAGGTTTCTGTGATGCCTATTATATCTATATCCTCCTTTATCACAAGGCACTCTAGTTCACCCATCTTATTATTTAGACTTCTGGCATTTGTGTACAAGCACTTTAAAAACTTGTCCCTGTTTACTAGCCTGCCTTCTTCTGATGTGCCAGATTCTTTTTTATGTGACTGTTTATCATCTGATCCGGCCCTTACATTATACTTTTCAGTCCTCTGCTCCTGACTATAACCTGGAGATTCTCTATCATCAGACTCTCCCCTAAGAGAAGTCTGTGTCCGATCCACACGCTCCTCTGCAGCAGTCGGCTTTCCCCCATCTCCTAGTTTAAAAACTGCTCTACAACCTTTTTAATGTTTAGTGCCAGCAGTCTGGTTCCACTTTGGTTTAGGTGGAGCCCATCTCTCCTGTATAGGCTCCCCCCATCCCAGAAGTTTCCCCAGTTCCTAATGAACGTGAACCCCTCCTCTCTACACCATCGTCTCATCCACGCATTGAGACTCTGAAGCTCTGCCTGCCTCCCTGGCCCTGCGCGTGGAACTGGGAGCATTTCTGAAAATGCCACCATAGAGGTCCTGGATTTCAGTCTCTTCCCTAGCAGCCTAAATTTGGCTTCCAGGACATCTCTCCTACCCTTCCCTATGTCATTGGTACCTACATGTACCACGACCACCGGCTCCTCCCCAGCACTACACATAAGTCTATCTAGATGCCTCGAGAGATCCGCAACCTTCGCACCAGGCAGGCAAGTCACCATACGGTTCTCCCGGTCATCACAGACCCAGCTATCTACATTTCTAATAATCGAATCTCCCATTACTAACACCTGCCTTTTCCTAGAAACTGGAGTTCCCTCCCCCGGAGAGGCAACCTCAGTGCGAGAGGCAACCCCAGCACCATCTGGAAGGAGGGTCCCAACTACGGGAAGGTTTCCCTCTGCTCCCATTGACTGCTCTACTTCCCTGGGCCGTTCTTCCTCCTCAACAGCACAGGAGCTGTCTGAGCGGAGGTGGGACAATTCTACAATGTCCCGGAAAGCCTCATCAACATACCTCTCTGCCTCTCTCAGCTCCTCCAGTTCCGCCACCCTGGCCTCCAAAGCCCGTACATGGTCTCTGAGGGCCAGGAGCTCCTTGCACCGAATGCACACATACGCCACCCGCCCACGGGGCAGGTAATCATACATGCAACACTCAGTGCAATAAACTGGATAGCCCCCACTCTGCTGCTGGGCTTCTGCCTGCATTGTCTCCTAGTTAGTGGAAGGGTGGTTTACAGGAAGGGGTTTTGGAATGTGGTTCGGTTTATAGGTTCTAGGGGGGGGCCACGGGGAAGGGGTTACGGCCGGCGAGGGGCTCCCACTCCCTTCCCACTCCCCTTCTAAACTCCCTTGCGAAACTCCCTGTTAGCAGCCCCTGTTCGCAAAGCTCCCTGGTCGCTTGTGCGCGGCTTTATAAAGCCCTGGCCTGAGTGAATGCCCCGCCCACTGATTAAGGCTCAGCCAATTACCAGAGGCTTCGACCTTTCAGACCTGCCTCCAACTGCCAGCCAGAGCACACGGTCCCTCAAACAACCAAACAAACAAACAGACTGACAAACACAAGCTCAGCACACAGCAAGTAACCCCCAATCACAAACAAACACACACTACAGACAGTCACTTACCCCACAGATGCTGTATTAGCTCCTCCTTCACCTGGAGAACTCCCTTGCGAAACTCCCTGTTAGCAGCCCCTGTTCGCAGGGCCCCTTGCAGCAAAAGCAAAACACAGAGTCCTTCGACACTGAATATTGTAACCAGTTTCGATGAATTTCTTCCCCATTAATGAGTTTCCTCTTGTAATGCTGAGCAGAAAATTCTTTTATTTCCATCCTTTGGGAAGGGAAATTCATGAACTTGTTCGGGTCCATGTTCCACGAGAATTTGCCGCACACTGTCATCACATCTGGGCCATGAAGCTGGGTCCCCATACTGTAACTTGTTTGTAATTTCCTCATCCTTTCTTCCTTCTACTTCATTTACTTCAATTTGTGCATGTGTTTCTGAAGGTGAATAAATTTTCTCCACTTCCATATCAGTCTGATGCTGTGAGCTGCCTTCATCTAGAAGTAAGTTTCCATCATCTTGAGTTTCCAAGCTGCTTTTTGTGGATGTGAGTTATCCTCATCTGGAAGTAATATACTTTCATCTTGATGTTCCAAACTCCTTCCATGCGGATGTGAGCTAACCTCCTCTCCAAGTAAAATTCCTTCATCTGGATGCTGTGAACTGCTTCTATCTTTATTTGGATTAAAGAGAAGATATTTCAGGAAGGATTCCTGCTGTTTTGCTTGGTCCTTTTCCTTCTCAACCTTTCGTTTACGATACTCAGCTCCTGAGGGTTTTCTTTTTCCTCTTTCTGCCATGGGGCATTTGAATATTGTTATGTGCTGTGCTCCCGACTGCAAGCCATATAGCGTTAAGGATGGCTGACACACCCAACACATGGTTGGTGATTTAAACCACATTGCAGCCATCCCAACACGTCTTTTCACTGCTTAGGTAGAGCTGATGAATGAAATTGTTTTTATTGTTCACTTTATTAATCATCAGAGGGGTAGCCGTGTTAGTCTGGATCTGTAAAAGCAGCAAAGAATCCTGTGGCACCTTATAGACTAACAGATGTTTTGCAGCATGAGCTTTCGTATTCACCCACGAAAGCTCATGCTGCAAAACGTCTGTTAGTCTATAAGGTGCCACAGGATTCTTTGCTGCTTTCACTTTATTAATGTAATTTCATAAGTAAAGTTTTATGAATGAAACAACATTCATTCATAAAACTGGTTACCCCAATAACTGGCTAATTGATAATTAAGCCACTTGTTGAGCTCCCGCGGTTAAGTCCACTGCTGCTCAGCTCAATTAAGATGCTTGTTAAGAGCCACAACGTTCAGCCAGCTGCCCTTGTAAGTTTCACTGTCAATCCAATTCCTGCTTAAATCACTGAGACTTGCCTACACTTGTCTACTTCTGTTCACTGTTTGCCATATTGTAATTCAAACTCCATTTTACAACGCTAACTCCATTTTGTAAAAGCTTGCTGCAACCTTCATTTTTGCAAACCCCTGCTGTAATCTTATTAGTTTAGTTTAAATGTGTGAATGAGGTATGTATGGATGATGGAATCAACCTCCAGCATCAGCCTGTCCTGATGAAATAGAGTTCAAACACCAACGGGTGAAGATGCAGACAACAGCCCTAACAAAGTAAGAAGAGTCCACCCTAAAAAGAAAAGAACAAAGGTATAATAGAAGGAAGATCAAAGCCAGGTCCGAGGCTGAAAGTCATGTCTGCAATTGATGGGTGATCAATCACACCGTACCCAGAGGCAGCGTGACACAGCAAGACCTATAGACTCTGGATTCAAACTAAAGCCTACGAAAAGGATGGGTGAGATGGAAGACTTTGGAGGGTAACGTTCTGCTGCCAACATGGGAGGGGTAACATTCTGCTGCCAACATGGGAGGGCAGACCCAGCCCTTCCTTGTGCCCGGCTTTCCTGGCCAGTTAGCCGCCACAAGCTACGATCCCAAGCTGTGAACTCAAGCCACGAACTCAAGTAATGTTCAGGACTGGTAACTATACAGCGCCTGCAGAACATCTAATGGATGTGTGTGTGTGTGTGTGTGGGTATAGGTATTAGGTATTAGTTATTGGTCATAAATCAAATTGTGTTATCATAATAAATGTGGCATCTTTGTCTTGCCCCCTGAAACGATCCTGTGTAGTCTGCATAACACTTAAAGGTTCAATGATTAATAACATACACTCACTTACCTATCAAAACAGTTAGTTACAGTGTTTACATGGAAACAAAATGACCTTTTTCGATGTTATAACCCAACATCGGTTGTTCGGAAAGTAATCCCCTTCCTCACGGTTACCCGCTTGGAGTGTCACGTCATCACTTTCATAGTCTATTAAGCATTAACATTGTTACTTTTCTTTTATGGACCTTATTTATTACATGTGAACCAGTTATAACAAAGAAAAGTTCATAATTATACAGCCCGATAACGCTAAGGTTTAATAACGCTTAAAGATACTCACATTTTGGATTTATAATTCTGAAAGATGTTATTCTTTATTCATTGGTACCAAGAAACACAATTTTTCACAGTATTCATTCTATTCTTAACCACCTGCGACGTGTGTTAAAATGACCGTTTGACATGTATCAACTCGTGATATCTCTGCTCTACATAAGTTTCCGGCTATGTGACCTTGATGTATATTCGAGTTAGGTGTCACTAGCATTGCAGATCCTGCCGCTGGCAGATGTGTTTCATTGTGTCTGAGTTATTGCTTATCAAAATTGCAGAGTGGCTCATCTTGACCCTATGTCGCAAATTGAAAAAAATAATTTCGCTAAAATATTTATTTTTGCAGTAAATAAAAGATTTGACATATTAATAAATTCTCAGAAATGTAGAGAAATGAATTATAATTTATATTCCCTCCGTACGTGCACAGGAATTGAAATAATCTCATCTTCATTATTTTATTTGTATTTTTTTCATCTTTCTTTTTTTTTTTTTTTTAATTTGATTTTTTTCCCTCGAATTTGGCACCCCATTTAACTTGGCACCCTAGGCGACTGCCTAGTTTACCTATATGGATGGGCCGCCCCTGGGAGAGAGGTAAATTGTGGGATCTCCCAAGGATCTGTATGGGATGAGTGCTGTTCAACATATTCATAAATGATCTGGGAAAAGGGTAGACGGTGAGGTGGCAAAATTTGCAAACAATACAAAATTACTCAAGATAGTTAAGTCCAAAACAGATTGTGAAGAGTTACAAAAGGATCTCACAAAACTGGGTGACTGGGCAAGAAAATGACAGATGAAATTCAAGATTGATAAGTGCAAATAATGCACATTGGAAAACATAATCCCAATTATACAAACACAAAATTATGGGATCTAAATTAGCTGTTATCACTCAAGAGAGAGATCTTGAAGTCATTGTGGCTAGTTATCTGAAAACATCCACTCATTGTGCAGCAGCTGTCAAAAAAGCTAACAATGTTAGCAACCAGTAGGAAAGGGATAGATAGTAAGACAGTAAATATCATAATGCCATTATATAAATCCATGTTATGCCCATACCTTGTATACAGCCAGTAGTTCTGGTCACCCCATTCCAAAAAAAGATATATTAGAGTTGGATAAGGTACAGGGAAGGGTATGGAATAGCTTCCATATGAGGAGAGATTAAAGAGATTGCAACTGTTCTGTTTGAAAAAAAAGATGACTAAGGGTGGGATATGATGGAGGTCTATAAAAATCATGAATGGTGTGGAGAAAGTAAGTGTTATTTATCCTTTCACATAAAACCACAACCACTAGGTGTCACCCAATGAAATTAATAGGAAGCATGTTTAAAAACTACACAAAAGTACTTCTTCACACAACGCACAGTCAACCTGCAGAACTCATTGCCAGGGGATGTCATGAAGGTCAAAACTATAGCTGGGTTCAAGAAAGAATGAGATAAGTTCATGGAGGAAGGTCCATCAATGGCTATTAGCTAAAATGGTCAGGGATGCAACCCCATGCTCTCGGTGTCTCTAGCCTCTGTTTGCCAGAAGCTGGGACTGGACGACAGGGAATGGATCACGCAGCAATTTCTCTGTTCTGTTCATTCCCTGTGAAGCACCCGGCACTGGCCACTGTCAGAAGACAGGATACTGGGCTACATGGACCATTAGGCTGACGCCGTATGGCCAATATGTTAATCCTTGCAGGAGGAAGACAATGCTGTGAACAGTAGCTGGCTTCTGTAAGACTGGAGAGCATGCCCTGGAGCTGGAACTTCCTACTTCAACCTCATACCGAAATCTGCTAGCTTGGATTGCTTATTCGTACTGGCATGTGAATGTACTGATTTAAATAATATGAATGAAGAAGTGACTTCTAAAAATCTCTGACAGAATATTACCCATTACGAGTATTTATTTGTATTACAGACCTCAGCTGATATCAGCATCCCATTGTGCTAAACACCATACAACACACACAAGATAGTCCTTGCTGTAAAAGAGCCTACAAACTAAATAGACAAGAGACAAAACAGTGGCTTCAGTTGCCATGATGCAGCGAGGGTAGTTGCCCCAGCGGGCCCATCCTATCTTGGTTTGAGCCCTCCCCCACAAACTTTTCATAGGTCTACATGCTCCATTAGGTCTTCCACTTTTTGCCCCTCTCCACCACAGACTTTGCAGGCTAATATCTAATTTCCCAAGCTATATAAATCAATTGTAAAGTTTTCTTCAAACATATAAAAGTAGTTTCGCAAACATCATTCTTTTATGATCTAACCCTACAGAATGCAGTCAGTTGCAATGGGATGTAATCACACATGCTCTTCCCCCTTGTGCCACCCATGCAGGGCCGGCTCTAGGCACCAGCAAACCAAGCAGCTGCTTGGGGCAGCACATTTGCAGGGGGCGGCATTCGGGCCATCCTTGTTTGTTTGTTTTTTTAACTCACTTCTTCCCCTCTCACAACCCTGCAGAAGCGGAGCCACGGAGCAGCTGGGGATCCAGCATGGGAGCGGAGAACCCACGGGACCCTGGGAGCTGTAGTTCCTTGGCTAGCTCCCTGCCTAGAGACCCAGCCCTGGAGCAGGGAAAGAACTACATTTCCCAGCAATCCCTTGGCCGCTATCAACAGGAAATGGAGGGGGAAGGAGTGACGTAGCTGAGCCATGCTGTAGCTTGCTGTGAGTTGAAAGGGGTGGCCCTGTGAATGGGGAACAAGTGTGCCCAGCCCAAGGGGTAGGCGGCTTTGGTGCAGAGATCCCCTTCAGAAGACTTCCCCAGACTGGATTAGGGATACTGGTGTAACCTCACCTTGTAGCCCCCAAAGAAGGAACTGGGTGGACTAAATGGACAATGTACCTCTGTATCTGAAGCCTAGCAAGGGAGGTACGTGGATCCCACTAGAATTTAAAATGAAAACTGAAAGAGGGGAAGCTCTACTAGAGGACTTGGGCAGCTTTAGATACAGTACCAGGCACGTAGGAGGATTTCCACTTCTGAACCATGGAAGCAGAAATTGGCTTTTCCTTTCTAGATTTAGCTAATATTCAGAAAGGGAATCTAGCACCTGCCCTCCAGATTTGAACACCCTCAAAATTCAGGAGTGCTCACGCTCAATTTGGGCAGCTGTTACTTCATTTCTCCCAAATCAAATATACTGATCCACTGTAACTTGCTGTAGATAAAGTAGGATAAAATTGAGAAAGAAACGCTTCCCAGTGGTTATTAGGACTGGAATTGCTATTTTCAACAGCCATTGCTTTTTTTTTTTTTAGTTTTATTTGTTTAAAAGGAAGACAGTGATATTGCATTGGCAAATTCCCCATAGAAACAAAGAGTGGAGCAAAAGAATAATAAAGGCACCTCAACTGTTCCTGATTTATGTAGGACTGTCTTATAATATGCATCCAGATATCCTCCAATCACAAGCTGAAAATTGTTTCACTTTACTGCAGTTCTGTAACTATATGGGAACCAATCCTGTCTGTGTTCTGTGAACATCCAAAATTCCTGCTGAATGACCCGCCCTGGGAGCGAGTTACCAGTGACCCAGGGCTGGGACAGCAGGAGGTCGCAGGTTGGGGGGGAGAGCCCAGGGCTGGGGCAGCAGGGGGGTGGGGGGGTAGGTGAGGGGGGAGCCCAGCGCTGGGGTGGCAGGGGGCGTGGGGGGGAGCCCAGGGCTGGGGTGGGGGGCGGCCAAAAATGTTTTTGCTTGGGGCAGCAAAAAACCTAGAGCCGGCCCTGCACCCATGGGCAGTCATTCATTTATTTTTGCCCCCCATCCTCAAATTTTCCTGAAATGGTGCCCTTGAGAAAGAGGGGTAGGGAAAAGGAATTACTAATATCTGCATGTTCCAGATGGGGAACTGGATCACAGAGAGATTATGTGACTCGCCCAAAGCCACACAGAGTGTTTGCAACCAAGCCAGGAATGAACCACCCATATCTCTTGTGTCTTAATCCACTGCCTAAAATACTAAACCAGCCTTCCTACTAGCTCAGGGTTACCTGTATTTTAGGTCTTTTAGAAAATCTAGTTTAATTTTTAAAATTCACCACTTTTGCTTCCACCATTGGTAGTAACACTCAGAGACGACCAGTGCCTGATGCTAATGGTGTGGGCAGAGTGAGGGCAGCCGGCTTCAGCAGTGTTACTGAGCATGCTCAGTCCATGTAAGCCNGGGGGGGGGGGGGGGGGGGGGGGGGGGGGGGGGGCACATGACCCTGTACACCCTCCACCCCCATGTGTCACCTCTAGTAACACTGGAATTGCTAGTGGAGACTGGCTTCTGGTATTATAGTTACTCCGCCATCTCAATCTATGCTAAGAGTACATCTACACTTCAAGCTCGGGATGCGAATCCCAGCTCAAGGAGACATACCTGCACTAGCTCTGAGTGAGCTTGAACACTAAAAATAGAGCATAGCCATGGTGGTGCAAGTGCCTAGCCGTCCCGCTGATTGTGCAGCTGCAGCTACGCTCTGTTTTCAGTGTGCTAGCTCAGAGCTTGTGTGGGAATGTCTTCTTGAGCAGGAGACCGCAAGAGGGGAGGACTCCTGTCTCAGACCGAGAAAGCGGGACAATCAGCGAGTTATCTCAAGTGCCTATACACAAATGCAAGAAGCCTGGGGAACAAGCAGGGAGAACTAGAAGTCCTGGCACAGTCAGGGAATTATGATGTAATTGGAATAACAGAGACTTGGTGGGATAACTCACATGATTGGAGTACTGTCATGGATGGATATAAACTGTTCAGGAAAGACAGGCAGGGCAGAAAAGGTGGGGGAGTTGCTTTGTATGTAAGAGAGCAGTATGACTGCTCAGAGCTCCAGTACGAAACTGCAGAAAAACCTGAGTGTCTCTGGATTAAATTTAGAAGTATGAACAACAAGGGTAATGTCGTGGTGGGAGTCTGCTACAGACCCCCAGACCAGGGGGATGAGGTGGACGAGGCTTTCTTCCAGCAACTAACAGAAATTGCTAGATCACAGGCCCTGGTTCTCATGGGTGACTTTAATCACCCTGATATCTGCTGGGAGAGCAATACAGCAGCTCACAGACAATCCAGGAAGTTTCTGGAAAGTGTAGGGGACAACTTCCTGGTGCAAGTGCTGGAGGAACCAACTAGGGGAAAAGCTTTTCTTGACCTGCTGCTCACAAACAGGGAAGAAATAGTAGAGGAAGCAATAGTGGATGGGAACCTGGGAGGCAGTGACCATGAGATGGTCGAGTTCAGGATCCTGATACAAGGAAGAAAGGAGAGCAGTAGAACAGAGACCCTGGACTTTAGAAAAGCAGACTTTGACTCCCTCAGGGAACTGATGGGCAAGGTCCCCTGGGAGAATAACATGAGGGGGAAAGGAGTAGAGGAAAGCTGGCTGTATTTTAAAGAAACCTTATTGAGGTTGCAGGAACAAACCATCCCCATGTGTAGGAAGAAAAGTAAATATGGCAGGCGACCAGCTTGGCTTAACAGTGAAATCCTTGCTCGTCTTAAACACAAAAAAACAGCTTACAAGAAGTGGAAGATTGAACAAATAACCAGGGAGGAGTATAAAAGTATTGCTCAGGCATGCAGGTGTGAAATTAGGAAGGCCAAATCACACTTGGAGTTGCAGCTAGCCGGAGATGTTAGGAGTAACAAGAAGGGTTTCTTTAGGTATGTTAGCAACAAGAAGAAAGTCAAGGAAAGTGTGGGCCCCTTGCTGAATGAGGGAGGGAACCTAGTGACAGAGGATGTGGAGAAAGCTAGTGTACTAAATGCTTTTTTTGCCTCTGTCTTCACAGACAAGGTCAGCTCCCAGACAGCTGCACTCTGCAGCACGGTATGGGGAGGAGGTGACCAGCTCTCTGTGGAGAAAGTAGTAGTTCGGGACTATTTAGGAAAGCTGGACGAGCACAAGTCCATGGGGCCGGATGCGCTGCATCCGAGGGTGCTAAAGGAGTTGGCCGATGAGATTGCGGAGCCATTGGCCATTATCTTTGAAAAATCATGGCGATCGGGGGAGGTCCCGGACGACTGGAAAAAAGCTAATGTAGTGCCCATCTTTAAGAAAGGGAAGAAGGAAGATCCAGGGAACTACAGGCCAGTTAGTCTCACCTCAGTCCCTGGAAAAATCATGGAACAGGTCCTCAAGGAATCAATCCTGAACCACTTAAAGGAGGGGAAAGTGATCAGGAACAGTCAGCATGGATTCACCAAGGGCAAGTCATGCCTGACTAACCTAATTGCCTTCTATGATAAGATAACCGGCTCTGTGGATGAGGGGAAAGCAGTGGATGTGCTATTTCTGGACTTTAGCAAAGCTTTTGATACAGTCTCCCACAGTATTCTTGCCAGCAAGTTAAAGAAGTATGGGCTGGATGAATGGACGGTAAGGTGGATAGAAAACTGGCTAGATGGTCGGGCTCAACGGGTAGTGATCAATGGTTCCTTGTCTAGTTGGCAGCCGGTATCAAGTGGAGTGCCCCAAGGGTCGGTGCTGGGGCCGGTTTTATTCAATATCTTCATTAACGATCTGGAAGATGGTGTGGACTGCACCCTTAGCAAGTTTGCAGATGACACTAAACTGGGAGGAGTGGTTGATACGCTGGAGGGTAGGGATAGGATACAGAGGGACCTAGACAAATTAGAGGATTGGGCCAAAAGAAATATGATGAGGTTCAACAAGGACAAGTGCAGAGTCCTGCATTTAGGACGAAAGAATCCCATGCACTGCTATAGACTAGGGACCGAATGGCTGGGCAGCAGTTCTGCAGAAAAGGACCTAGGGGTTACGGTGGACGAAAAGCTGAATATGAGTCAACAGTGTGCCCTTGTTGCCAAGAAGGCTAATGGCATTTTGGGTTGTATAAGTAGGGGCATTTCCAGCAGATCGAGGGATGTGATCATTCCCCTCTACTCAGCACTGGTGAGGCCTCATTTGGAGTACTGTGTCCAGTTTTGGGCCCCACACTACAAGAAGGATGTGGATAAATTGGAGAGAGTCCAGCGGAGGGCAACAAAAATGATTAGGGGGCTGGAGCACATGACTTACGAGGAGAGGCTGAGGGAACTGGGATTGTTTAGTCTGCAGAAGAGAAGAATGAGGGGCGATTTGATAGCTGCTTTCAACTACCTGAAAGGGGGTTCCAAAGAGGATGGATCTAGACTGTTCTCAGTGATAGAAGATGACAGAACAAGGAGTAATGGTCTCAAGTTGCAGAGGGGGAGGTTTAGGTTGGACATTAGGAAAAACTTTTTCACTAGTAGGGTGGTGAAGAACTGGAATGGGTTACCTAGGGAGGTAGTGGAATCTCCTTCCTTAGAGGTTTTTAAGGTCAGGCTTGACAAAGCCCTGGCTGGGCTGATTTAGTTGGGTTTGGTCCTGCTTTGAGCAGGGGGTTGGACTAGATGACCTCCTGAGGTCCCTTCCAACCCTGAGATTCTGAGATTCTATGATTCTATGATAGGGAGTCACAACCTCAGCATGAAGTGCAGGCACACACCAGATAAAGTTAAGCTGCTGACATTGTACCACATCACCAATCTACACTCCCACCATTGCTACTGGCAATGAAGCTGCACTGGCAGTAGCAATAGTGGGAAACTTTAAAAAAAAAAAAAGTCTAAGGATATGTCTACACTACAGCAGCTCAGCTCTGAGTTTTTCCATTGATGTAGGTAAGCCACCTCTCAGAGAGGTGGTAGCTAGGTAGATGGAAAAAAAATCCTTCTGTTGTCCTCCTCTCTGCATCTACAGTGGGGGGTTAGATCAATCTAATTATAGCACTCAAGGTGGGAAGTTTTTCACAGCCCTGAGGTATGTAGCTAGGTCAACTTAAGTTTTAGGTGTAGACTAGGCCTAAGGTATGTATTATTTATATCACGGTAGGGCCTGGAGTCCCCAGCCAAGGTCAGTATCCATTATACTAGGCATTAAAGTAAACACAGTCTTAGTATTTGTGTTGTTTAGGAATAGATGTCAGCAGCTTTAACTCCAGGTTAACATTTTTCTGTGAGAAAATGTTATTGTGTTTGGCCCTTTATTGAAGGGGGTTGCTACCCACTCCACCTCTACTGCCACAAAACTAAGGCTGCTGATTTCATTTACCAAACAATAGTCATCCTCCATGTCTCATGCAATGCTATGGGGCTTTATGTCCTCTGCCAAAATCTGAAGAGTAGTGAAGAACAGTTAATAGTTTCCTGCTTCTGAAGACTTTTTACATGCTTATAACAGCAAAGGGAAACCTCATCTGTGTATATAATTATGGACGGCCCCTGCCATTAATGAAAATTCTTGCAGTACAGGTTGGTTAATATGGTGATATTGCTGCAACTGATTACACTTGATACATCTGAACCAAGAAACTCTTTATTATGCAGACCCGAAGCCCCAGGTTAATCCTAGTGCTGGGGAATGGGCTCACACATTAGTTTTTTTGTAACTTTGACCGATCTGTGGTGGCTTTGAATCCCATAGCCTGCACTCATAGGGTGTGGAGAGGCTTTAATGAAGTAGCAAGTTATGGAGGCATTCTGCTGGCCTTAGAGTCTGCCCAAAGCCCTTTGAAACCAATGGCTCAGGGTCATAGGGCGGAATGCCTCTACCTGTGCAAAGGTAGAGCATGCCAGAATGGCCAGTGCTACATCTTTTTGCTGGGTGCAACATGCCTTCTTCTCGGATAACTCACAGTGGCCTTGGTCTGACAGCTGGCATAGCAGGGGAATGGAACCAAAGACCCTTTTGGGAAGTCTGGTGCTACTAGTAGTGCTGTGATATCTACTCTCTCCCCAACAATACAGGTGGCTAGGGATTGGGATTGAGGATACATCTCCACCCTATTTACTCCTGTCACCCCCATGCAGTTCCAGCCACAATTTAGCCCTTAAACTTGAAAAAAAAAACCAAAACGTTGAAACCACATTTGTGGAATCAGTATTTCTATGGGGGAAATCAAGGGTGAAAAAAATAATCTCCAAACCCCAGAATTCTTCTTGTAAGTGAAATTGTACCGTTTTTAGGTGTACATTGTTTGCTAGCCATTTGATCTTCGTTGACCTCACAAAGGGGCTGACCAGAAGACAACCCTTACAAATGTATCCCACCACATTCCTCTTTATTTGTATTGCTCTTTTCTTAGCTTCCTCCAATTCATCAGTTTATTGGCTAGCCACCTGTCTATCAAGAAGAGTTTAGAGATGATAAAAACCAGACCTACTATGATGTTGAGAGAGAGAGTGAATATCCTAGTAAACATTCTCATCCAACACAAACAAACCTATGAATTACAGTGGGGCTAACTTAACCCCCCGACCCTGATCCTGCCTGCACAGAGCCTCTTGTGGTGCCCACGCAGCTCAGCTCAGATTGCCCTCGTCTCCTCTTAGCTGTCCCTGCTTCGCTCTGCCATTCCACATTTACAATTGTTTGGGAAGGAGGAAAAGTAAAGAGTCTTACCAGGAATGGATGGTGAACATCGAAACTTCCTTCCTGCTGAGAAATTCCTTGGGCAACTTTCTTGACATTCTTCAGATACTGACTATTCTTTACAAGTTTTGTGGTGGAATGAGTCACAGACCAGGCATATAAAAACCACAGAGATGCTGACTCAACTGTCCTTTTCAATAATTGCAAATAACCTACTCTGTGCAGTCCCAGTACAGAATGAATTACTTTGACACACAGACTTTCCAAGCCCTTCACATCCTGAGTGGCAGCAGAGAGGAAGATTCAGTTGTCATTTGTGCTTTGCATCAATTTTTATTTTGGTTCCTAACAAAAAAAAATTAAATTAGGAGACATTGAATATTCTTTAGTGTGTTTTTCATTGAGTAAAAGCAATTGCACAGCAGAAGGGAGAGAGTGCTGTCTCATTACTAGAAACTTGGGGGAATTTTGACGAATGAGTACATTGCTCCTGAGTGGAAGGTGGAAGGGTGTGTGGAGAGAGGAGGCTCATTGTCACTGAGGAATTTAAAGAAAGATTTTCAGACTGAAAATATTTTGGAAAAAGTACTGCAGATTAGTGCATGTAGAAATAAATCTGGACTCCTATCAGGTAGGAGACCATCTCAACTTGGAATAGCTCCTGAGAGGACCAGCATCAGGGAGGTAGGTATGGGTTTTCAGAGACACTCAGTAGAAACACCAAAAAGGACTGTCAGAGCTAGACCTGGTTGGAAAGTGGGGGATTACACAGTGGAAAAAATCAATTTTTGGGAGGAAAAAAAGTATTTCAGGGAAAAAAAACAAAAACAAACAACCGCTCATGGGAGTTTTAATTCAGCTGCCTCATATCCCCATTCTACTCTGTGACCAGACTACATCTCCTATGATGCACCAAAACTTCCCTCTTGGAGAGGGGAGGCAGTGCGTGGTTGGAGGCCCTGGCCACAGTACTTTGTGGGAGATATAGTCTGGCCTATAGAAGAGAACGGGAACATGAAGCAACTAAACTACAACTTACATGAGGCATTGTGGCAACATATCCAAATCAGAATATTTACAGTGTTGGCCAAAATATTTAAGTTTTGAAATGTTTGGATTTTCAGAAAAGAAAAATAAAACTTCCATGGAAACTGTTTTTCTGAACTGCCTTACTCCTTCAATTTGTTTTGTTGGAGTGTGTTGGCTTCAGTTGGAGATCTGGTACCCCAAGGAACCAGTACATCAAACCTTTTCATCTTTTCCAGAAAGAGGCGGGGAAGAAGAGGGGCAGCAGCGGAGCAGGGGTGGGAAGAGATGCGGCAGGAGTTGGGCTTGGGGCTGAGCGGATGGCTTGGGGGTCCGTGAAAAATTTTAAATCAAAATGTGGGTCATCAGGTTGCTAAAGTTTGAGAACCGCTGATTTAATGAATAATTAGGACCAAGGCCCTGTACGCAAAGTGACACATTCTGCAGCTAGGCCCTCTGATTTACGTGGTAAGGGAATTGTGGCAACTCTAGGAGTTATGTAGCAATGTTAAACTTATTATAAATTCATCTGCTAAATTGATGTTACTGAGATCATTCTAACACACCTCAAAAAGGAAGATGGATATCTATCTTTGAAAGTGAAATAAGTTACTTGTTTAACACATTTACACCAATGCAGCACGTGTAAATTGAAGTTTTGCATTATATTACAGTAGTGCCTAGGTACCCTTGGGAGAGGGGTGTGGTTTACAATGGGTAGAGATAGGATGAACCAAATGGGGTTAGTCACTCTGAAAGGCAATGGGGTGCAGTGAATAGCATTGGGTTTGTCCTTTTAGAAACCCAGGTTTTGTGCCTGCAGTGATGTCATGAAAGTTCTTCAATTTTCTGTTTATTTATGTATTTTAAAAAATTGAGTGTGGGGGAGGAGATGAGGGGAGGGTTCAACAGCTCTTCTCCACCTGCCTTCTAGATTGGGGTTGATTACCTTAGTCAGTTGCATGGGAATCTAAACAGCTATCAAGAGGTGAGATTTGAACTAATCATCTCTTTCACAGCTTCAGAAACTTTCCCCTAAGCTTCCAGGGTATTTTAACAAGTGTTTGCTACAGGAGTTAATGTGAGTGAAATCAGAGTGGTAGCCGTGTTAGTCTGTATCGGCAAAAACAACGAGGAGTCCTTGTGGCATCTTTTGTTAGTCTCTAAGGTGCCACAAGGACTCCTCATTGTTTTTTCCAGAGGAAATGTACATCTCTTTTGACTCTGCAGCTTTTTAAGGCTCATTTCACAAATGGAAAAAATCTTGGTATGTTGAATGGCCATGACCCACTAACCTCCTGGGATTCCATTGTATGACTGTAATATTGACACTGGGTATGTATCTGAAAATAAAACTGAATGCAGAAAGTGAGCAATGAAAGTATGTGAAAGTCACAAATCTAGCATTATTTTTCCTTCAATGCCACTTTCACCTAAGTCACTTTTAGGGCATTGATCAGTGCACAATCTACATTTAGTTTGTGCAAATACTTTAGCAAAATGGTTTTTTTTAATTGATTGTTTGAAACATTCATTTTTAAAAATATTTTTCCAGGGCTCTTTGGAAAATCAGCCAGAAGACATCAAACACCACTTTCAAAGCAAGAAGGTTATTTTGTGAAAAAGTTTAGAGCTGGCCCTGGTGTTCTTCCTCTATTTCTGATGTGCAGACACAAGACATATTGTGAAACCAAGTCAATCACTGAGAAAATTTGCACATGTTCTGGGAGATAGGGTAGAAGTAGGGGAAGGTATAAACCAACCCATTACAGAACCTCCTGCACCTCAACTACAAATCAGATAAGAGATTTTTCTTACACATAGTAAGAGAAGAATAAAAATAATCACATAATAGAATCTGAAGCTAAGCTCCAGTTTAAAATTCCAGTTTAAAAAAATCTTCTAACATTCTTTTGTAACCCATTCTGCTGATAAGATATTGTATGTTTCGCGTTTTTACCAAGTTCTGATTTTACTTAAGTTTTGGGTGTCCACGGTCTCCTAAGACTTCTGTAAAATTAATGTTCACTTATATTCTCTATTTTATCTTATTTAGCACCCAGAGCATGCTTGGGTACTAAATACCTATTGGTAAATGAGAACATGGTCCCTCCCAGAATGGTATTGACAGAACAGTTCAAGACACAGGCCAAAGTTTTCACACATGGCTGCTTAAAGTTCAGTACTTAAGTCTCTGTCTAAGCCAGTGGTCCCCAACCTTTTTCGTCTGGTGGGTGCCAAAAAAAAAAACCAAAAAACCGAGCACAGCCGGCGGGCGCCAAAATAAAAAAACAACAACCCCGAGCGCTGCCGGCGGAGCAAAAAAAGAAAAAAAACCGAGGGCTACGCGGGCGCACTTACACCCCCCCGGCGGGCGCAATGGCGCCCGCGGGCACCGCGTTGGGGATCCCTGGTCTAAGCACTTCAATAAAAATGGCCCGATTTTTAGAGGCGCTGGGCAACCACAATTACTACTGATTTCAATGTGTGCTGTGGGTGCACAACAGCTCAGAAAAAAATCAGACCACTTGTTTAAGTGCCTAATTTTAGATCCCCAGATTTGCAAATGTAGGCCGTAGTGCACTGGCTGAGGAGGTGGAGGTGCACCCTCAGAGCAGCACATCTTTAATGCATGCTTTTAAAATGATTGCTGTTATGGCAGGAATCACCAGATGGTGCTGTTACCCATCATTTTACAAGTTCTTTTTCCGAGCTTGTGAGCAGTGTACGATCCTTGAAGAAATGCTGTACTGTTGTTCAGTTTTGATTATTTAGTTTCTGAAAGAGGGAACAGTTGTATACAGCAGAAGAGTTTGCCCTCTGCCTTAATCTCTCTAACTAGACTCAATTCTTGGGGCAAAGTTCTTGTGCTTTGAAATGCACAGACAGAATTTAAAATTCCACTGTCTGAAGCACCAAGCCATACATGAACATGTCATGGAATGCATATATTGGGACGGAACTTCACACATGCCTATGCTCTGCATCTGAGAAGAGGGAGGGATAGGTAGTTTCCCACCCATCCTGAGCATGAAGGCAACTGACATTCCAAGTTAAAGCAGCCACAGAGCTGATCTAACTTGGGCTAGAATAGCAGCCCCCAAGAGGCTTCCATCAGTGAGGCTCACCCGAACCTAGTGGACTCATTTCTTCTGAATGGAGCAAGAGAGGATGGGGAAGAGTTATCTACACTGGCTGTGTGCTGCCATGGGAATCACTTATGCACAATTAATCCCCAGCAGGCTCTATAAACCAGCTTTCTGTAGCTCTCTAGTGACACTAAATCGACAAAGGGCATCGATTTGGGCCCAAATTCTGTCCCTTTGTCTAATCCCAGCATTAAATACCCCTGCATTTCTTTCAGCAGTGAGATGGGGCACAATGCAACAGGTCTCAGCATTAGGAAAACAAATACCTGAATGTAGCACTTCTATGGGCCTGATTCTCTACCGCTTAGGTAGTAACTTACACTTGTGCAAAATAAGGACAGTGAATATAAAAAGCTGCCATTCTCACCTCATAACATTTTACTCCCACTTTGCAACGGTATAAATAACTATACAAGCTGTAAGCAGTGGAGAATCAGGTCCTAGGTCTTTATAGCATAGTACAAATAACTAAGTGTGTATCCAGCTGAAATTTCCTTTTTGCTCAATCCTTCCCATCACGGCTACTTATGCCCCCTTAAGTCTTCACCAACAGACTACCTCTACCTCCTTGGTGTTTATACCCTTCAGTTATCTATAGATGGTGGAGGACACAGGGTTCCAGGACGGCAGGGCCAGAACTGTGTAGTAAGAGGCATAGAGCATGGAGGTAAGAGATGTGTTGACTCTGTACATGCAGCCCCTTGGGACACGGTAACCCTAACTGCATTGTGTCAAGTATCGGGGGTAGCCGTGTTAGTCTGTATCCACAGTCTTTAAGGTGCCACTGGACTCCTTGTTGTTCCTATTTGCATTGCCTTTTATTTATTTGCTGCCATGCCCTATTGCTGGCTCCCTTCAACTACTTACTCTCATCCCCAGATGTTTGCTTAAAGTATTTCCAGACAAAATAAGCAACCACATTGTCTATTCTTGCCATAGCGCTGATGGCACAAGGTGAGTCTCCATATCTGTACAGTCTCAGCTCTGCTCAATGCTTATTAGTGATGTCCACTCCCACTTATTTCCCTGACCCCACCCCACTGACCTATGCCAGAGAATATACCAGTGCAGTGCTCCCTCCTGTACAGGTGTTTAAGCAGCTACTCAGCTCAGTACAGTGATAGCACCCAGAGCCTCCATCGCTAGAGGAGATGGGAGACAAAAATGGAGAGAGGGTCAAGTTTCAAGAGACTAACAGGTCAGGTCAAAGGTAAAAAGTGCCTGTCATGAATAGTTAGTAAAGGGTTAAAACATAGTACCTGGTGGGCACCTGACCTGAGGACCAATCAGGGAAGAGAGTTTAAAATTCCTAGGAGGGAATTTTTTCCCTCTGTGTGTGTGTGTTTTTTTCTTAGCCATCTGGAATTACAAGGGTCTGGATGTTTAATCAAGTCTCTACAAATTTCCACCTTTATGAACTAATTCCTTCTAGTCAAAATAGTGAGTATTAGAAAGGTACTTGTGTCTTCACCTAATAATCCTATGTTTGCAATTCTGTGTGTTTGTTATTGATTATTCTTAATTCTGCCTGTTTTGTTATACTGAGAAAGAGAGAGGATTCTCTCCAGAACTTAGTAAGGTTATACCCTATGAATGCCCAGCTTAGGCTCATAGAGATTGTGTATTTTCTTGTTTTTCTTTTAATAAATTCTTTCTATAAAGATTTGATTAAATCCTTTCTACTGTGGATACAGGGGGAGGGAGCTAAGAAAACATTCTTCTCTGTAGTGAGACGGGTTATCTCCGGGCAGAGAAAGGAGGGGGAAGAAATCATTCTCCCTGGGTTTGATTCAAGCAGTTTGAATCAGGTATCTCTTTCCAGTGACTAGGAGAGAGGGAGGGGGGAGGTTTCCCTCCTGTGAGTGGATCTGTGTTTCCCCAGGGAACGCCTTTGGAAAGAGGCAGGGGGGGGAAACCGGGGTGTCCCGGCCCACGTAATTGACCGGGTGGTGGCAGCAAAAAGGGAGACCCACCCTAGGATTTTAGGGTGAGGAGTACATGCGGGTCCTCACTTTGGAACCCCCCAGTTTCAAGTGAGGGTAGACTCTGACAGGGTGGCAGTGGTGTTTCGGACCCAGAGAGAGAGGCAAGGCTTTTCTACCAGAGGCACCCTAAGGCAGTTTCAGGATTAGAGGGCTTTCTTGTTACAAAGCCCACCTGCGGAGCGGTGTCTTCGTCTATTGTGATACGAGGTACCACCCAGAATTCCTGAGGTGGGGGGAAGTGCTCGTCAAAGTACATTCCCACCCAGCGGGAAAAACAGGTTTGGGGGGGGAGAGAGAATCCCTCCAGCCAGAGGTTTTTTTTCTCTCCCAGTGTCTTTTGAAATACTCAGGGGACAGGAATCCACAAATTCCTGAGAGGATTCACTAGACTTTTCTTGCATACTGGTAGCCCCAGCCTGTCAGCTGAACTTCTTCGTTCCATAGCTCAGGGAGAGGGAGACAGAGAATTTCTTTTTTCTTTCCCTCTTTCTCAGTACAAAACAGTAACATTATACAAACCACAATTTGCTATACAAAGGATTGTTTCTCTTTCTTTACTCAAGTTATCCTAGAAAGGGGCTAGGTACTGTCAAACAGTACAGACAGTTCGTTGACTGCAGAGGGGTGTGGCCAACACCAAAAGGCACACCAATATGAGTCACAGTGAAACCGTGGATAAACTCGACCTGGCCAGGCTGGAGTCTGAGGAAAAAGACAAAGAACATAAAAGAAGGCTGGAAATAATTACTGCAGAACAAGCCAGGGACGAAGCTAACCACAAGAGGGAGCTGGAAGCCAAAGAGGCAGAACACAAGAGGGCGATGGCAGCCAAACAGTTAGATCTACAAATCCAGACACAGGCTCTGGAATTAGAAAAGGCTAAACAGAATTATCCAACCAATCCACCCCCTCTTCAACCTACGGATCAACCTTCTCGGAGAAAATTTCCCACCTACAGGCCAGGTGATGATGTTGAGGCCTTCTTAGCAAACCCAGGCTCCCCCCCCTCCCCGCCCCCCAGCCCTGTCCTCCGGCATGGCTGCTGTACAGACCCCAGGCAGGACGACTCAGGAGACACAGCTGTGTGGAAAGGTTGAGGGCAGGGTTGGGGGTGGTACAGCAGCCACGCCAGCGGAGCTGCCAGCCTGGGGCTGCCTGGCAGCCCCACGTTTTTCTGCTCCTTTCGCCGCTGCGGTTCCGGAGAACCCTGATCTCCCAGACACTGCACCGGCGAAAGGAGCAGAATGTGGGGCCACCAGGTGGCCCCACACCGGCAGCTCCACCGGTGCTGCTCTACTGCCCCCAGTCCGGCCCCCAGCCCTTCCATGCAGCTGCGTCTCCTGAGTCATCCTGCCTGGGGTCTGTACAGCAGAAGTCTCTGGCGCAGCGGGAGAAGGACAGAGCCCCTCCACCACCACCACCCCGCCCCCAGGTAACGTGGGATGAATGTAGATCATGGGGAGGAGATGGGGAGAGTGCAGGGGCCCTGGGCTGGGAAGGAGTCACATGGGGTGGGTAACATGGGGGGGTCACGTGCCCCCCCCCCCCCCCTTTGTGTCCCTCCCATGAGTGCAGCGTACCAGCAAGAAATTATTTCTACTTGCACCACTGATTCAAACTGGTTTCTTCAGGGACCATACAAAGGAAAAAAAAAAGGATTAGGGGGTAATAGCTCAGGGCCTTTGTCTTGATCCATCCACAGAGGGCCTCAATCCTTTGGGAAGGGTTGGAAGGACTGAGCCTACTGAGGTCCCATAAGACTGGAGCTTGTTCTGAGCTGAAGCTTTGACAAACTTGAAACCACAAAGAAACTTGTGGGGAAGGGAGGAGGAAGGTTTGAAGAACTGTTCCTGCCAGAGCTTACAGTTGGGGTGATCTCTAGTAAGCTTATTAACATGCATGTAGGTTTATTGTTTTTAAGATGTCTTCTCAGTAGGGCTTTTACTTTAATAAAATAGGCTTACATAGGAAGTCCACTGTGGTACCTTATAAACAGTGGGCAATTACATTTTCTTCAGAGACTAATAAGGGTAAGCAGACCAGCTTAGGCAAAATCTCTTTCTGGGATATCACAGTATAGTCAGGGGTCTGTGCAGCCTGGAAATACCCCAGTCAGAAGGGAGTGAGACGCAAGTCTTCACTCAAACATGGTGATGGCCAGGGGAGCTGGAAGCCTAGAGTGCGTGCTCTTGCTGGACCATAGAAGGGGGATTCAGATGCAGTTACTTGAACTGTGACAATGGTAAAGAAAAAAATAGAGATGGGGAAAGAAAGGGGAAGAAGTAGAGAAAGAAAATGGGGAAAGGAAGAAGGGGGAAAGAAAAGGGGAGCAGAAGAGAAGTTGGAGGAGGAACAGAAGAAGGGAAGAATGAAAAGGGATTAGAGAAGGGAGAGGTGCAAGGTGGAAAATTCCCTTTCCCCCCACAGCCTGCCCACAATCAATCGTTCCCAAATGTCCCCTCCTCCTCCTCCCCCCTTCTTCTGCCTTAAGTGTACTGCAGGTAACAGTCCCTGGGGATTCTCCTCAGAGTAGTTGCCCTCATCCTGTGATGCCCAGTCAGAGAACCCTGGCAGTTATCCCTCTAATCTTATGTCTCTCAGGAGCTTTGGGAAGCTATGCCCAAACCAGTACAAGAACAATACTTTGAATGCTGTGGGTGTGATGAAGTGGGAATGTTCTTAATGTTTTCTCTGAATACTGTGGGCGCACCTCAGTTTCCCCTATGTATTGCTTAAATATATAGGTGATGGAATAAGAGTGCGTGAGCCTGCAGAGTCTCCTAGAGGGCAGGTGTAAGTACCGTAGGCACAGAGAATGGCTGACACCCTGTAACCTAGCAACCAATGGCCACCCCCGCTGCAAGGTGTTGGGAACAAAGATCAGGTGACCTTTTGCCTGGGAAAGGGACAAAGGACAGAGGAGGGGCTACAGGGGGTCGGAGGCTGGGCTGGTGGAAACTGGTCTCAGTCTCCAGGTTTGGGACTCGGAGGGGGGAGTCCAGAGCACCAGGCCCTGTATTCGCCCAAGATGGACTTTGGTGAAAGTTCCTGATTTGTGTGCTAGCAAGCTCTGTTCTATGCTTTGTTCCTGTCAACTAATAAACCTTTACAACATGGGCTGAGAGTTGCTGCTGACTGCAAAGTGGGGGTGCATGGCCCTTTGGGGGCATGTAAGGCTTCCCCAGGCGTCCCATCCAGGTGTACTTGCTGTGGGGAGCTCACGGTGTGAACAGAGGGTGCTGAATGCTCCGAGGTTGGACCCAGGAAGTGACTCCCCTGGACAATGTGTCCCGAGGGGAGTCACACTGCACCAAAGTCCTGGCTAAGCTTCTCCCAGTGCAGTTCAAGAGCACCCAGACTGTGACGCCCATGAGGGTCCAGAGCAAGTGGATCCCACAACGAGAGACAGGCGTGCTGGAGGCTCAGGGAGGTGCAGTTCCAGGAGGTGGTGGAGCCCAGGGCTTACCCCCTGAGAGAGAACCCCTGAGAAGGGCTGTCACACTGAAGAGGGGTTCCTCCCAGGTACTGTACAGAGCCAAGAGAGCAGGGGGCCTGTGAGTCAGTGACAGTGGGGCACCCATCTCTGAGGGCCTTTCGCTGCACCACTGGCCTGTGCAACAAATAGAGGGAACTTGTCCCCAGTTGTGATTGGCAAGGTATCCCCCATATCCTCCCTCTCCACTTGGGATCCTTTGCTATTCTTTCATTGGGGGTCCCTCCCCAGGATCAGAACAAAATTTGCAGCTGATGTTCGCAACACCTGTACTAACAATGGTGCAGAGATACTATGATTAGCCTGGCATGTGCGTATTAAAAGATATTAAAGTGTAAGATCTGCTGAAGCAGCTTTTTGTCCACTTAGTAAAGTAAGAAACTTTGATGTTTATTTGATGCACATGAAGGCAGGGGCAGATAACACTAGTTACGAGCACATACAATGTAAGCGTCCCTCTTCTACAGATGTACCATTTCTGATCTGCAGTACCCCTGTTACTCTAGGCCTGGCTCCAGACACAGTTCTGCCAAATCAGCTCCATCTTGACTCTCAGAACCAGTTGCTATGATAGTCCAAAGTGTCTCCCTACACAGAGTTTTGCTTCTTTGCCTCCATCCTGACCTGCAGCACCTTTATTATTCCAATGAGGGCTCACCAAACAGCTCTGCCAATGAGACACAGATTCTGAGTGGAGAGAACCACACACTAGAATGTGTTGGGAGCAATGCTATACTACCAGCATCCTGATCGGGGAAGAGAAATGAAGTGCACAATGGAGAGAGAGCAATTAAATCTAGCAAACAGTACTAATTGGTGATGTAACAGGCCAGCTACCTCCTATGCTCCCTCTCGTGGCCTAGGGTCACATTACAGGAACCCTACCTCTGTTTTCTCCCTTTTCAGGGCCCTTTAAGAACTCACTGGAGACCAAAGTTACTGAGTCCCCTCTAGGCCCCAAGCCTAGTTCAGAGTCTCTCCCCCAGTGGTCTACAATACCACAAAGTCTTTGAAAATAGAACACAAACTCAGTGTCTCTATCCCAGGCTCAGCTAGGCACAACCCCACCTCCCTGAGCAACAGTCTTTCTGCTTCCCAGCACCTCCTGCCTGGCATTTGTCCTTCTCCACAGGCTTACCAGCTAGGCCTCTGCAGTCTCTCCTAGGCTCCAGGCTTGGAGAGTTTTCCTCACTCACTCCTGCTTCTTGAGCTTTTCCCCCTGCTGACTCAGGGCCCTGCGGCAGTCTTCTTGCTCCCTGCAGCATCTACAGACATAAGTTTCCTTCACTGCAACTGCCTGCTCCTTTTGTACTGGAATCACTTGATTCCTCCGAGATGGGGCTCATCCTGTAATCAGGGTTGGCTTAGCCTGAAGCTCTGCAGCCCATGGGGCAAGTCACCTCATTACAAATGCCTGAAACTATGCACATATAATAGGGTCAATCGCATGATGGGACAAGGTGTAGAGAAGCAGTTCTTGGACACAAAGAACAATTGCTTCTTGGAACAGCTAGCTCTAGAGCAGAGAAGGTAGAGACTATACTCATCTTAGTCCTAACACATAAGGCTTGGTTCAAGAATGACACTAGAGTTGAGCTACTGAGTAATATTGACCGTAGTATAAATTTAGTATATGGGGGGGGGGGAGTGATTATACCAAAAAACTAGTAGAGAGAGACGGGGAATTTCTAAAAGTGAGGAAGCTCATCAAAAACCATCCTAAAATCAAAAGTAAGGAAATTAAAGTCCTTAGACTCACGGAGGAATTTATTGAAGCCAGAATCACAGAAGACACGCAGACTTCTAACCAAGAAAAAAGAAGAAACTAATATAGTAAACAACAAATTTCAAGTGGTTATTTGAGCCAAACAGCTATGTTTCAGAAAACAGTAATCCAATCAACTGGAATCCAATAGAAAAGAGCATTAACTACAGTAAGTGGAATGTAAGACAGAAATTAAGAGGCCTAAGAGGATATTTGAACACGAAGTAGCCAGGCATAAGAAAAAGCAATTCCTTCAGTATATCTAAGCAGGAAATCAGCAAGAGAATCAGTGGGTCTATTGCACTATCAGCGAGATAAGGGAGCAGATAAGACTTAAGGACAGTTGATAGAAGCAAAATGAATTCTTTGCATCAGTTTGCACCAGAAAGGGTAGCAGGGAGATAGCTACCCTGAGACTACTCTTTTTTCAGGTAATAATTATGAGTAAGGCAACAATTTTGGCATTAGCATTTTTATTAAAAATCACGGAAGCCCGGACCCCCACCGCTCAGGGCTGAATTATTGGAATTTTTAGGAAGTCGCGGAGTTCTCATAAAACCATGGAATCCATGACCTACTCGTAGCCTTAATTATGAACACCTCCAAAATACAAATAATTAGTTTACAGAGCTGGGTGGGAATTCTCCCCCAAGAAAATGTTGGCTTTAAAAAAATGATTTTTTTTAGTTCATATTTTCCTTTGGAATCTTTTGTGTTTTCATTGAAAAAAAAATGTAGAGGATTTTCGATGAAAGCCTGATATTTTTCAAAAGCATTTTTAAAGAAAATTACCATTTCACAGCTTTTTTCATGGGGAGAAAAAAGTTTTGATTAAAAAAAAAAATCCAGCTCCACTAATTTGTGATGGGCTGACACAAATCAATGTGTCCAAAGTAAAGAGAATTGCATCTTTAGCATTAAACCATCACTCCAATAACCATTAATTCTAAAATCTGATCTGCTCTCCCCCCCATGTTTGTTTACAAAGTACACAATTCTTATATCTATACGTTTTTGTCTTGTCTATTATTTGCTAATACAGTGTATGTAAGCCTTATGTTACAAAGAATTGTACTGTAAGTGGAGACAGACAGCCCATCATTCACAAACTTGAATGCTAAGAAAAAATGGACACCACACATAAAAGGATCCTTCCATAATATTTTTTCCTGTTTGGTATCCAAGCAGAATTTCCTGCTATCTTGAGAGGGATACACAGGACTCCTTTGGTAATCAGGCTATGTTCCATACCCAGCCAGAGGAGTCCCTTTTGAGAGACATGAGGCATTCCCTGTGCGGAGGCAGAGCACACTCTCTGCCTGCAGCATCAACAACTAAGGAGTGAGGTCATAAATGTAAATGAAGCCTATATTTCCCACATATCAGCAAAATATCCTAACCATGAGGGCACTGTGTGGCCTCTGCAAACATACCCGGCCCTGCTGATCCCAGTGAGCCAGAGAATGGGTCCCAAGAATGGCAAAACTAGCTAGCTAACTCCTATGCTAATAGCTCACACCCCATATCACTTTCTTTAGCCCCTTCAATCAGTGTTGATTCTAAATTCGTCCACTTCCCTAATGCATGAGGGCTTTCTGGAATCCTTTGGTCCTGAGTGTGGTATCTTACCAATGCTGATAACATCAGTAAGCAATTTACAATGCAAATCCATCTCCTTATCTACCTTCCCAGATTTCTGAGAAGGTGGTGAATTAATCGTTTTGAGGGAGGTGGGGAGGAGGGGGATATATAGCTGATGTTGGACAAAGAAATATTTGTTATGGAACAATTGTTTCTATATAGCCCAAATAAACAAACTAATAAATTACCCCCTTATCTTTCAACTGCACCAGATCTACTCTTTGGAATTGTGACCAGGGTCCCGGGGGGAGGGGGAAGGGGGGCGACGATGATGACCACACTGAGGTTACTCAATTAGGACAAACTGCAAAGAATGAGGCAGACAATCCCCAAAGCTGGTGGATAGTCCAATACTTAGATTACCAAGCCAGCGCTAAACAGCTTCTATAATGCCTTACTGGTTACACACCAAAACCACAGTTCCCTTATAACAACCCAGCCTTAGGCTCCCTCCCAGACAACCAAGTCAAATATGAAAGTTCTTCCAATCCCAAAGGATCGGGCACATTACCTCCCAGGCTAATGAATATTTCAGATCTTACCTAAATACATGCTTACAGCCAATTCTTATTAACTAACCTAAATTTATTTTAAAAGAAAAAAGTTTATTGGTTAAAAGACCATTATACATACAGACATGAATACAGTTCTGAGATCAATTTCATAGTAGAGATGGTGAGCTTTGAAGCTGCAAAGAGTTCTTAGAATTAGTCCATAGATTCAGTCCAATGTTCCATACCAGGGTAATCCAAATTAAATTGGAGATCCCAATCTTGCTGCTCAATGCTTCCCCCAATAAAGCATAAGCAGATTTGAAATAAAAAGGATCAGGTTCCAAGTTTTTTTAATACAGTTCCTGGGCAGCACAGAGTCCTTGACTGAACAATAGGCCTTTGATGTAACCTTCTGTTTCCCAAACATCACCGGTAATTACTGCATGGATTAACATAAGGTAATTTATTTGTTAAGCAGTTTATCACAAACTTTAAAGAGACATATAGACAATGACATTATTTCACCCAAGATTAATCTAAATGTTAATATTGCCTTTTGATCTGTGACTCAATAGCTATAGTAATAGACAGGATCTATCTGTTTACATGGCTAACATCTAACAAGATATAAGTAAACACCTACAATTAGTATCACCTCTAATTCTCTAACAATACAGGTTTGCATTTCAAAGTTCTAGCCTATCTAACATGGAATGGCCCTAATTACCATTTATATACTTTTCTAACATGTCTCTAAAGCAGTGGTGGGCAACCTCCAGCCTCTCAGGGTAATCCGCTGGCGGCCTGCCAGATAGTTTGTTTATATTTGCACAGCCGCCTGCAGCTCCCAGTGGCCGCGGTTCACCATTCCTGGCCAATAGGAGCTGCGGTAAGCAACGGCCAGCACATCCCTGTGGCCCGCACCACTTCCCGCAGCTCCCATTGGCCAGGAACGGCGAACCGCGGCCACTGGGAGCTGCGGGCAGCTGTGAAAATGTAAACAAACTATCTGGCGGCCCGCCAGTGGATTGCCCGCAGCCCGCAACTTGCCCACCTCTGCTCTAAAGGTTGAATCTGGATTATTTACCCTGCTAGTTGCTTAACCCTTTCTGACCCAGCGTCACAAGAATATACAAAACACAAAGGCAAAGAAAATAGACTTTACCAGCTCCTTCCTTGCAGTCTAACTCAGGGAGCAGCAAGTCTCTTTACACAAAGGTCAACGTTTTTATTTCAGCTGACAAATGGTAACAGTCCTTTTTAAGCTTGATCCAGTTCTTTTGACACATTTGTCTTCACAAGAAAATATATGTCTAAACTGAACAGATTTCTGTGTCACTGAGTGTGAGTCTTTTAAAGATGAGGTCCTCTGACCCACAAAGCATCCTGGGAGGTGCAGGTACTGACTGTCAGCTTCTGGTACTCTACCCCCTGATTGTGCACCATGGAGGGTAAATTATTGCTAATGAAGAACTGCCAGACTGTCACTTTCCTTTTTAAAAAAACAGTTTTGTTATATTCTGTCCCTTAGGGATAAGAATGAGGCAGACAGCACCTCAGCCAACTTTCTCACTGAACAAAACTGAACACCCTTGCCCAGCCCCTTCTCCGAGGCCCCACCCCACTCACTCCATCCCCATGTCGCTTGCTCTCCCCCACCCTCACTCACTCATTTTCACTGGGCTGGGGAAGGTCCCTTTTCGACCAGGTGTTCAGTTGAAAACTGGACACCTGACAACCCTAGTAAGGTTCAGAACTTTATTAGTGTACCCCTTTATATTTATATACTTACCTACACAAAAATGGTACCAAACTAAATTGCTCAAATAAACTGGTTACTTTGAAAGGCAATTCCTTTGTTTGCTGCTTCCACAGCTTTTGTCAACATTTGGAGAGGCGAGGAAGGAAGGGGAACCGGTAACCGTTGTGGTCTGCACACATAGGTTTTGGGTTTGTTTGTTTTTAAACCCATGAAATAAAACACCCACCAAAGCTCCCTTCCCCCTCCTCAGCCTGTTCCTCCTTCTGGCTCATCCAGATCAGGTCCAGCTGGTTCTCAAATTGCTCCTGGCTCTCCAGGGTCTTGACATCCTCCGCATCTCCCTCCTAGGTGAGTTTTTTGTCACTAGCCACTGCTGGGGTTCCTGTCTCTGGGTCTCCCAAGGTGTTCATTGTCATTCGTGGGGTGGTGGTGGGGATCCTGCCTAGTATGGCACCCAGCTTGTAGGAGCAGGATTTTATAATTGTACTATGAGAATTAATGTATGATTTGATTTCATCCTGCCAGCCACCCTTTTTGAATAGCAGAAAGGAATGACCCTCTGGGACTATGGGATTCTGTTTCCCATATGCATTACAAATTGAGCCCGTTTTAGTTCTTTGTTTTAAGGTTTAGTTAGTAAGAGACAGGATCCTGTATTGTGTCTATGTTAAGAAGATTAGGGGAACTTTGAAGGCCTGGGCCTCAACGTGAATTGTTTTGGTTATAAAACTTAGCAAGATTTAATTTACAATGTATTTTTGCTCGATATAAAATACTGCTGTTTGTATTCTCAAAGGTCTCTGTAAAAGCCTGTTTGTGTGAGTGAGGAATGCATGCATCAGGAAAAGACAAGGTGTGAAGGCCATTGTTAACCAGATGGTCAAGAAAGGAGGAGCAAATACACTTATAGAGACTTATTGACTCCAGAGAACCATCAACGTGCATCCATGATTGAGGAAGGGCAGATTGACGACCCTGAGGTGGAGGCTGGCACCCCTAAAGACAATTGATTAAATCAAATCCAGGACAGGATAACCCTCTTGGAGGTGTTTTGGAATGTTTATATAAAAAAAAACACCAATTAAGGAGTAACCGGTCATAAACTGACATAGCAAAATCCATAGACTTCAACAGAAAAAAAAAGACTATAAGAACAGGGTGCTTTGCCATGGGACTTTGGGTTCCAGGAGCATTGGATCGTGACTGACAGAGCCTGGCTCCCTCTGCAACCAATCTGGCTGGCCACTAGATTGATCCAGACTCTGGACTGGTAACTATAAACATCGACTAGCGGGACTGTGTGGATAGTGTGTGGGTGTGTGGGTGTGTGGGACTGAAAAGCATATGCTAACTGCTGTATTCTCAATAAATGTGGCATGTTGCCTTCTCCCCTATAAAAGATCTCGTGTGCTCTGTTTAAGCATAACAAGCTCCTCAGAGAAGCAGCAGGTCTGTGGCATAGCCCCAGATTTTTTGCTGCCCTCCAGAAAATGCCCCTTCTCCTGGCATTGCTGCCCATTCCAGTCATACTCCAGCTGCTACATGCCCTCTACTATCTCTAAATAGACATCTTTATTTCTGAAGTTATTCTGTGACTGGGCTTGTACAACCCCTTCTCCCCACAGCCTCAGGAAATCCAGGGCATCTTTACTGGACCAGGCAGCAGCGTGAGGTTTAGCTGTAGCTGTATGTGAATCTATGGACCTGTGAAGTTGCAAAGGTGGGCTAGCAGGAAGAGAAACATTTTGAAAACATGCAGCGGATTTAAACTGGGTGGGTGGGGGAGGAGAGTGGCCTTCCAGTCACTGTGACTCTGAACGGTAGAGTTCAAGTTTGTGACCTGAGTGGTCATTATCACAGACACGGGGAGCTTTGTGGGACTGTTGCTGGAGGACTATTTTTACCAATACAGTATCTACGCATGCATTTTACTGGCAGAACAGTTTGATGGAGAACTGATGTCATGCAGAGAAGTGGTTTTCAGCCACTGACAAAGTCAGGTTTTTAATCAACAGGACTCAAAATTGAGTCTGAATGAATGTGAAGATGTGGCAAAAGTAGGCAAGTTTTAAGGGTAAAACTTTGTAGTGTAGACCAAGCCTAAGGTTGCCTGCACAACCTTAATTCACTCCAATTGCACATGCATTAAGATATCTTTATCACATACTATTTTTTCTACCAGACCCCTGCCTCATTGAGTGCACACAATGAATGGTGCTTTCTGAATGGGTAGCTATTCAATATTTCTTCTTATTCTCATCATTCATCATGTGGCCTTATCTCTTACATTTCCTGCCCACCACATAAATGATGCACTGGGTATGGAAGTATGAATGTCCTTGTAGTCTTTTCTACAACCCTCATTGTTGGGATATGTTAGGGTTAAGTAAAGGCCTAGGAAGCTGCTGGTATGCTGACATGGCATTAGGGAAGAAAGGCACAGACAAGCAGTATTTCTTCGTTTGATAAATAAGTTGCCATTCTTTTCCCTTCTCTGTTGCTTGTTGAGAATTGATAAGCCTTGCAGCTGCATGAGAAATGTAGTTGTGTAAAGAATACCCTTTGTGTAAAAGAAGTGTTATCTCCCCCTCCCTTCTTTCCCAGCTACATAAGCGAGCCATGGGTCATGGCCCCTTCCTCCCTTCCCTGAGAACTGCTGATTAAGGGAACTTGTAGCAACAAATTACTGCAAAAAATGTATTTTCAAGGTAAAGATGTGTGTATAATATGTGTAATGCTGTATTCAGTCAAGAGGGGTGGGTATGATCATAGTATGGGAGTTTCTATTACTTAATAAGGGTTTTGGGGATGTTGTAGCAGATGTAGGCATGTACATACTAACTCAAATAAAAAGCGTGTGCTGTAACTAATCCAGTGCTTACTTGACAATTGGGTCAAGGGGAACAAGTACCGCAATAAAGAAGCCCGTCTACTCAAATCCGTAAGAACAGTAGGACAACGGAACAGACTGCCTAGGGAGTTTGTGGAAGCTCCTTCACTGGAGGTTTTCAGGAGGAGGCTGGATAGCCATCTGTCTTGGATGGTTTAGACAACAAATCCTGCATCTGGGCAGGGGTGGGGTGTGTTATATTAGATGGGCCTTGTGGTCCCATTTAACCCCATGTTCTATAGCAAGGGGGGGGGGGTGACCTTCAGGGAGAACTGAAGGAGATTAAGGGAACTGGAAGAATCCCTTTCTAAAGAAAGAGGAATCACTCAAGGGAGCGGGGGCAGGAGGGTGTCATAGTCAGAGCTCAGAGGGTTAAAATAAGAGGCAGTTTTGAGCCTTTTGCTGCTTGTGGCACATATTTGCTGTGGCATGTAGTACCACACTTTATTCTTCTTTACCCCGCCATGCTGTGTCCCCTGAAGATTTTCTCCCCAGTGCCATAGATGCACAGTACATGACTGAGTGTAAGAGCTGGCACCGTTTTTTCTAACTTCGCCCATACACTCGGTGTCCCAGCAAACTAGAAATACATGTTTTCCCAGCAGGCGGATTCTGGGCTGTTCCCCCCTGTTTTCAAACATGACACATGAAAAAAGAAAAAAAAAATTATAAACCAAAGGCAACAATGAGGGGAATTTCTACCTGTCTTGAGAAGGAAGTAGAAGGGAGGAGGAAAGGGTCATGTGTAAAGTATATAAAACAGCAGCACAGAGAGTGGCAGTGAACAGATCCTCCTGCACTTCTTCGACAAACCAGGTAAGTACAAACTTCTTTCCTCACTCAAATTTACGGAGGGGAGAGACTAGAGAATAAGGTACATCTACACAGGGATAAAAAAAATCTGCAGCTGCCCAAGTCAGCTTACTTGGGCTTATGGGGCTTGGGCTGTGGGGCTAAAAAGTGCTGTGTAGACATTCGGGCTTGGGCTGGAGCCCGACATATGGGACCCTGCAAAGGCAGAAGGTCCCCAGAGCTAGGGCTCCAGCCCAAGCCCAAACATCTACACAAACAATTTTTAGCCCTGCTGCCCGAGCCCTGTAAATCTGGTCAGCTGACCTGGGCCAGACACAGCCATACCACAGGTCTTCTATCCCTGTGTAGACATACCCATAGAGACTCCAAAGCTAAACCTGTTTTACAAATTCCACATTCATAAAAACTCTTTAATTTAAATGGTGTTTGTGACCCCGCCTGACAGTTGATTATTGTGTGTTCCCTGATTTTACTGGTGTCCTTGTGTTTCCCCTAAAGGGACTTAGGAGCCTAAGGGTTAGATCCACAAAAGGGCTTAGGTGCCTAAGTCTAACATTTAGGTGCTACTGAGATCTTCAAAATCCCTGCTCAGCTTTTCTAGCGGCACCTAAACGTCAGTTGTTAAAGTCCCCTGCCTATCTTGCTTGTGGGGCCTGCTCTGGTGGTGTGCTCAGAGCATGCCTAACCCCACACCAAACAGGAGGAGGCAGCTGCCTCCCTTGTATCATTTAGCCCAGTAGTTAGGGCAGTCACCCTGGTTCAGTTCTCCCCTCTGCCTGATGTGGAGGAGGGATTTGAACTTGGATTTCCCACCTCTCAGGTGAGTGCCTTATCTGCTTGAATATGGGATAGAATGGGGGGGGAGGGAGTCTCCCAATTGTGCCTGGTAAAGCTGTTCCGCTCTGTATAAATATGAGCCAGAGAGAATGAAAATGAATCTATAGTCAAAGAACACCAGTGATTTTATGACAAAGAAAGATTAAGAACCTGGATCCTGCAAACCCTTATCCAACTAAGCAGCAATGTCTGACAGGATCAGTCCCCCTGGGCTTGTTTAGACTAGAGTCAAATCATGTTCAACATTGTGTTCCTTCTCATGTGACTTTACCATGCTCTCCATCCACGCCAAGAGTCCCTCCACCATGCGTAGGCCCCGCTATGTTATGATTTGTATGCCAGGATGCCTCCTAGAGTAGATCATAACTGAGGCTGAATCACATCACCTCAGCTGTGTTATTTCTGGCTTCTCTAGTCAAGTAGTTAACTGCCAATGCCTAAAGGAGGAAGCCACTTTGACAGGAAGCTAAACTACCAATTTAAAGCTGAGGTTTTCAAAGCTGTCTACAGGATTTAGATGCCCAGTTCCCATTAATTTTAGTGACAATTGGACATTCAAATGCTTTATACAGCTTTTAAAATTTCAGCTGACATTTTTTCCAAGTAGAGATGTAGGTCCCAGTTGTGAGCTGTTTCCAGGGTGGACAAATCTTTTTGGCAAAGCACTCCCAATTCATCTGTGCAATATTCAGCTACAGATCTGACCAAAATGTGTCCGTAAAGGCTACTCACAAGAATAAGGATTGGCAGGATCAGGCTAATAGGAAAACTAAGGGCCTGATTCGATGAACACGTGTGAGTGCATAAATGTTTGCAGGATCAAGCTTCACACTCTGTACATATCGCATCAGACTGCATTTACCAAAACATTAGGGTGGGGATTTCAAATGTGCAAAAGTCCAGACATTCCAAAGGTAAGGATCCCACTATGGCATTAACTTGGCACACTGTGTACATATATTATGCAGGTGTATGTTTAACTGCATAATACAAACATTCTACATGGAAAGGGACTGAGTTAACACTGCATGGAGAGCCTCAACTTTAGACTATTCAGACTTTTGGGCATTTCAAATTCTCAACTTTAACAGTGAGATTAATTTTCTTGTTTGTTTGTTTTTAAAACATACATTTGATTCCTTGGGCATTGCCATAAATGCTCCTGGGACTGCTCCAGTGTATGAAGCACCTATATGGCCTGGTCTACACTACGATTTTAGGTCGAATTTAGCAGCATTACCTCGATTTAAGCCTGGACCCGTCCACACGATGAAGCCCTTTTTTTTTTACTTAAAGGGCTCTTTACATCGATTTCTTTACACCACCTCCGACGAGGGGATTAGCGCTGAAATTGGCTTTGCCGGGTCGAATTTGGGGTATTGTGGACGCAATTCGACGGTATTGGCCTCCGGAAGCTATCCCAGAGTGCACCATTGTGACCGCTCTGGACATCAATCTGAACTCGGATGCACTGGCCAGGTAGACAGGAAAAGCCCCGCGAACGTTTGAATTTCATTTCCTGTTTGCCCAGCGTGGAGAGCACAGGTGACCACGCAGAGCTCATCAGCACAGGTAACCATGATGGAGTCCCAGGATCGCAGAAGAGCTCCAGCATGGACCGAACGGGAGGTACGGGATCTGATCGCCATATGGGGAGACGAATCCGTGCTAGCGGAACTCCGTAGCAGTAAAAGAAATGCAAAAACATTTGAAAAAGTATCAAAGGGCATGAAGGACAGAGGCCATAACAGGGATGCACAGCAGTGCCGCGTGAAAATTAAGGAGCTAAGGCAAGCCTACCAGAAAACCAGAGAGGCAAACGGAAGGTCCGGGGCACAGCCGCAGACATGCCGCTTCTACGCCGAGCTGCATGCCATGCTAGGGGGTGCAGCCACCACTAGCCCAACCCTGTGCTATGACTCCGTCAATGGAGAATCACGGAACACAGAAGCGGGTTCTGGGGACGAGGAAGACGATGATGATGAACAGACGGGAGATGGCTCACAGCAAGGAGGCAGAGAAACCGTTTTCCCCAACAGCCAGGATCTGTTTATCACCCTGGACCTGGAGGCAGTAAACCCCGAACCCACCGAATCCCAAAGCGTGCTCGCAGACCCCGGAGAAGGGACCTCTGGTGAGTGTACCTTTGTAAATATTACACATGGTTTAAAAGCAAGCGTGTTTAATGATTAATTTGCCCTGGCATTCGCGGCCAGGACAGCTACTGGAAAAGTCTGTTAACGTGTATGGGGATGGAGCGGAAATCCTCCAGGGACATCTCCAGAAAGCTCTCCTGGATGTACTCCCAAAGCCTTTGCAAAAGGTTTCTGGGGAGGGCTGCCTTATTCCGTCCGCCATGGTAGGACACTTTAAATAATAAAAATATATGGAGATATACCTATCTCATAGAGCTGGAAGGGACCCTGAAGGGTCATCGAGTCCAGCCCCCTGCCTTCACTAGCAGGACCAATTTTGCCCCAGATCCCTATGTGGCCCCCTCAAGGATTGAACTCACAACCCTGGGTTTAGCAGGACAATGTTCAAACCACTGAGCTATCCCTCCCCCTTTTACCATGCCAGCCCAGTAGCACGTAGTCTGGAATCATTGCATAACAAAGCATGGCAGCGTATGGTCCCGGTGTTTGCTGGCATTCAGACAACATCCATTCCTTATCTCTCTGTGTTATCCTCAGGAGAGTGATATCATTCATGGTCACCTGGTTGAAATAGGGTGCTTTTATTAAGGGGACATTCAGAGGTGCCCGTTCCTGCTCGGCTGAACAGAAATGTTCCCCACTGTTAGCCATGCGGTGGGGGGAGGGGTGAAGTGATCATCCCAGGGAATTGGATGTGTGGGGGGGGTTAGTTGGGTTTGTGCTGCATGTTAACCCAGAAACCNTGAAGGTTAAAGAAGCCAAAAGACTGTGGCTTACCATGGCTGCCTGCAAGCCGAATTCTGTTGCCTGGCACTGCGTGAGTGATCTCTCACACCAAACCGGCAGGCCCTCAATATAAATAGAGGCAAAATGCGACCTTGTAACGAAAGCATATGTGCTGTGTAATGTGAACAGCAAGGTTTAACGGGAAAGAGTGATCCTATTGTTCTCTAAAATGTGTCTTTTTAACTACCAATCTCCCTTTTCCCCCACCAGCTGCAAATGTTTCTCCTTCGCAGAGGCTAGCGAAGATTAGAAGGAGAAAAAAAAGAGGACTCGGGATGAGATGTTCTCGGAGCTCCAGACGTCCTCCCACGCTGACAGAGCACAGCAGAATGCTTGGAGGCAGACAATGTCCGAGTGCAGAAAAGCACAATATGAACGCGAGGAGAGGTGGCGGGCTGAATCGCGGGCTGAAGCGGAGAGGTGGCGTCAGATTGAACACAGAAGGCACGAGTCGATGCTCCGACTGCTGGAGCATCAAAGTGATATGCTCCAGC
>QXTE01000245.1:1838326-1895468 GCA_003942145.1 Platysternon megacephalum | reverse complement strand
AACTTGCTTAAGAGGATAGGCAGTTGGGAGAGCATATGGGTTTACTGGGAGCTAGGGGGGAAAAGCGGGCACACGGCGCGCTCAGGGGAGGAGGCGGAGGTGGAGCGGAGGCGGAGGTGAGCTGGGCGGGGGGACGGGGAGCTGCCGGTGGGTGCTGAGCACCCACCAATTTTTCCCTGTGGGTGCTCCAGCCCCGGAGTACCCATGGAGTCGGTGCCTATGACTCAGACTGTGAATTTAAGTTTTGTTTCTTAAGTAACCAACTTTGATCTCTATGCCTGCTACTTATAATCTCTTAAAGTCTATCTTTCTGTAGTTAATTAATCTGTTTTATATTTTACCTAAAACAGTGTGTTTTGGTTGAAGTGCTTGGGAAATCTCAGCTCAGTTTACAAAGGCTAGTGTGTCTCCTCTCCACATTGAGGGAGGGGTGGACTGGGTAATGAACTTACACTGGCCAGGCTTCTGACCAGGGCAAGACAATACAGCTCTGGGGTGCAAGGCTGACCAACTGGGGTGGGAATTGGTTGGAGCCTCTTTATTGGTTCATGAGTGGCTGGGGAAAGCATTCATGTAACTAAGTTGGCTGTGTTCCTGCCTGTGGATGTCTGTGTAAATGCAATACTTGCCAGAGGTTTGTGGCTTGACACAGCATCACATTGTGAAAGACAACCCAGGTTCGTGGGACAGAGGGCTCAGTGGTCCCATAGTCCAGGCTGCACCCCGGGGATCCTGTCACACCTTCCCACCAGGTGGCAGATTACCACATGCAGATTGATTCTAGCAGTGCTATCATTGCTGGGGGAATTCCAGTCTCCCCAAAGGCTGGAGAATGGGTCTCCTGCATGGCAAAGGGGATGGGAATTTGAGACACCCTAGCAAATGGGGGAGCCCCCTACCACATGTATTGTCAAACAGGATTTGGGAAGCCTAGGAAGGAACCAGCAGGATGATGGACACTAGCGGGGTGACTTACCAAAGGGGCCTATGCCCCTGTTGCCCAGTAGTTACTAGAAAGCATGGAGACTCAGGATCTGGACCTCTTCAGGGCCTCAAGGAGAAGGGAATGGACGTTACTGGGTCCCAGAGGCCTGATGCATGAGGCAGCTAGAGCTGGACCATCACCCACATACTGGGATTCAATTGCTCCCAGAGCCTTAGAGGGCCTGGTATCCCCTCCGAGCCACTGGGAATTGGCCAGGGTGTATAGGATCCCACACACCTTCTTATGCTGGTGTCATAGGTTTCAGCCCCACTCTGAACTTTAGGGTACAGATGTGGGGACCTGCATGAGAACTCCTAAGCTTAATTACCAGCTTAGATCAGTATGCTGCCACCACCCAAATATTTGAGTCATTTGGGAAACTGTCTTCTCCCCCAAAATCTTTCCCTCCCAAGTACTATAACCCTTCCCTGGGTAGTCTTGAGAGACTCCTCCACCAATTCTCTGGTGAACACCAATCCAAACCCTTGGATCTTAAAACAAGGAGAAATTAACCATCCCCCTCCTTTCCCCCCACCAATTCCTGGTGAGTCCAGATCCAACCCCCTTGGATCTTAAAACAAGGAAAAATCAATCAGGTTCTTAAAAAGAAGGCTTTTAATTAAAGAAAAGAAAGGTAAAAGAAAAAAAACCTCTGGGAGATAGCATACAAGCTGATCTCACAGACCACAGATTCAAAAACACAGAGGATTTTTCTCTGGGCATAAAAATTTAAAGTACACAAAAGAAAACCCAATTTGATTCCCCCTCTATTGCAAACAGAAGTCACAAAAGGAAATAAACATAAGCTAATTTATTTCTTCTCTAATACTCACTGCCCTGTTTGATTCCTGATTCCTTTTTCTCTCTGGCCAGAACTGAAACTGACCCAAGACAAAGGGAACTTCCCTGCCTTCCTTTTGAAACATCTTGTCCCCCCATTGGTTTCTTTGGTCAGGTGTCAGCTAGGCTAGGTGAACTTCTTAACCCTTTACAGGTAAAAGAGGCATTAACCCTTAACTATCTGTTTATGACAGCTGGTGTAAAAAGAGGGTCCCCAAAGGGGCTAGAACCAGGCCTTCCATTGGTGCCATTGTGGTGCTAAGGGAAGACCAGAGTGACTGTGGCACAGGCAGGTGGGAGTGGAGATTTGGGGGGTCTCTGGTGACTGGGTGGAGGTTTCCACTACATTAAGTTGTTTCCTGTTTCAGGGAAGGTTCAGAGATGGAGGCTAAACTAGTGACCCCCATTGGTGTGCTAACTGGATGCCTCCCTGTCCCACATCTAGTGCTCCCTGCTGTTCAGTGTTGCTGGAACTAGGGGTGATGTGGGCGCTGCAGCACCTCCAGGCTTGAATGAATAACAAACACCAAATGCATGGTTTCCATCATCAGCATCCCCACTATAAAAATTGTTCCAACACCCCTGCTGCTGTTTGGGATTTCTCTGTCTCTGGGGATTTCTCCTGCTTATCACTAAAGCTGAGTGAGTCTCTCCTAACCTACCTAGGAACTACACAAGGGTCTTCCTCTCCCAGCCCCTGTATGGGCTGAGTAGTGCTGAAAAATGTGACCCTTCACTGCTGAGGAGGGGGGAGAGAGGTCAAGTCATGATGTCACTGCCCCTCTTTTATCATTTCTTCCAGCGGGTACAGTACTTCAGCAGGGCTAAACTGCAGAGGGATGGGTGTTGAGTGCAGGGGGTACTAGGAGTCCGCAGGGCTGGACTGTGATGAGGCAGGAGTGGAATGCAGCATGTACAGACTGGAGCCAGGAGGTTGATAAGAGTGTGTTGGTGTTGTCTGGGGGGCGCATGGGAAAGAATTTAGCAACAGCAGCTGCAGGGGAGGGCGGGCGTGGAGCTGCTCGGTTTGAAGAGTTAGTAGCGCCTGGAGCATGTCCGCTTGGTGCTCCATTACATTTAAGAACCGCTACATGGCTTCATTCTGGTGCGCTGCGTTCTCCTTTTGTTCCCTCTTCTCACTGTCCCACCGCTCCTTCAACACCTGTTTCTCGGCCGCAGAGTGCATCATGACCTCACGCAAAAAATCCTCTTTAGTTCTTTGTGGCCACTTTCTAATTCTGCGCAGCCGTTCGGCTGGCGATAACAAAGAGGGAGGCTGGGCTCCCAAAATCATCTCTGTGAAGCCAAAATGCAACATTTTACAGAAGTAGTATTGTTTGCAACACACCGACCACTGATTTAAAACACAGCCACTCTTCACACACCTGTCACTAACTGGCTGACCCCAGGCAAGCACGCATGAGCCACAAAACCCCCAAAATGGTGAGTAATCACAAGGGCAGGGGAAATCAGTGTTCCAGGACTGTACTGTACACTGGGCACGTGGCTCTTGGGGAGAGCCAGCACTATAGGGGGGGACCTTATAATCATTACTGCCCCACATTTTCCACAGGCTGTGTTCATTATGGAAGATATCTCGCTGCTGAGAGTGAACAGGAAATCAAGGGAGGGTCTTCTCCAAGATTGCGGCTTCCGCCCTGGCCCTTATGCGGCTCTCCTGTGTGCAGCCATGTTCTCCTCCCCCCAGTGACGGCAAAGTGGCACGGGAAAGTTACCCTTAATGGGGCAAGAAACAAAGCAGCTTTGCCAAAGAACCTGTGGCAGCAGATTGCCCAGTATCCCCATGAGAGTTTCCTGGAGATCTCTGAGGCAGATTCCCGTGAAGTGAGGGAGTCAATCAGCACCCTGTTCCACCGCTCAGACTAGGCATGTGGTGGTACACACATCGTAGACACAAGCCTGCTTTCTGCAACCCTCCTCCCCCCAACAACTTGCTTCAGTGATTCCCAAAATCAAAGCCACTTACCAGGAGCCTCCTCTCTGTGTTTGTGCTTCACCAAGATCCGACAGCTGTGACTGGCTAGCCTCCTCCGGGGTAGAGAAGAGCTCCTGGCTGCATACATCTCTGACCTCCGAGTCATCCTCTGCCTCTGGGTCCCCGTCCCCCTCCACATCCTCATCCAATATTTCCTCCTCCTGGCTTGGTCCACTCTCAACTGGCATGTGAGCCACCGAAGTATCCACAGTGGCCTTCGCAGTGGAGGTGGAGTCGCCACCGAGTATCGCGTCCAGCTCTTTGTAGAACCGGCAGCTCGTGGGCGCAGCACCGGAGCGGCAGTTTGCCTCCTGCACCTTGTGGTAGGCGTTCCGCAGCTCCTTCACGTTGACCCTACACTGCAGTGTGTCCCGGTCATGGCCCCTTTCTGTCATATATCGTGAAATCTGTCCATAGGTATCATAATTCCTACGGCTGGAGCGCAGCTGGGACTGGGCAGCCTCCTCTCCCCAAATGCTGATGAGGTCCAGCAGCTCGGCATTGCTCCAAGTGGGGGGTTACCTGGTGTGTGGAGCAGGCATGGCCACCTGGAAAGATGCGCTGAGACCACACACATCACTGAGCAAACAGGAAGGGGACTTTCAAAATTCCAAAGGAATTTAAGGGGGTTGGTCACCTGAGGGCAGGGTAGTAGAGTTCAACCTCTCTGATGACCAGAGAGGCGAGAACAGGCATTGTGGGACACCTCCTGAAGGCAATCGCAGCGCTGTAATCGACCAGGGTGTCTACACTGCCACCGCGGTGCTGTACCCCCGGTGCAGAAAGCTGTACGCCTCTCGTCAGGGTGGTTTTTATTACAGCGCAGCAACTGCGCAATTTCTGCGCACTAAGTGGTTTGGCAGTGTGTACACCTCGGGAGTTACAATGCAGAAAGCTGCTTTACTGCGCAGAAACTTGCCAGTGTAGACAAGGCCATAGTCTTTGGAAACAGGAGGGAGGGAGGAATAACCACCATCCACTAAAACGTCAATAGCTCCTCTGCTTAGCTCCTGTTTAAATAGGTCCTGTTTAAATAGGTCAGTCCTAGGGTGGAGCAGGGAGCCCCTTTCATTATACCCAGGCTGTTCTGGGTGTGAGCTCCTGGCTGACCCTTAATGGGATAGTTCACTCCTTCGCAATCCTCAATCTATCATTTAAAATATCTACCAAATACTTTACGCAAAAACAAAAATCACAATAACTAATAGTGAAACATCTCTTTCCAACATTCAATAAACTATCTGAATATTACCACAAAACCGGAGCTATATACTGCATTCCCGAATCTGTAACTAGACCTGGAGGTGATAAGTACAGCTTTATGGGCAAGGAAGAGGCATTTTCCTTGAAGCTTCACATGCCTGTCAATTATTAAGGGAAAGCAGAAAGGGCTAGATCCACAAATGGACTGAGGTGTTGGGACACTCTGGGTATGTTTACACTGCAATTAGACACACACGGCTGGCCTGTGCCAACTGACTTGGGCTCACAGGGCTCAGGCTATGCTGCTGTTGAATTGCAGTGTAGACTTCTGGGCTCAGGCTGGAGCCCAGGCTCTAGGACCCTGTGAGGTGGGAAGATCCCAGAGCTCAGGCTGCAGCCCGAGCCTGGACATCTACATCACAATTAAACAGCCCCTTAGCCTGAGCCCCACAAACCCCGAGTCAACTGGAATGAGCAGTGTAGACATATCCTCAGCATCCCAGCTGCCCAGGGGAAGTAAAGCAACAGTGAATCAGATTCAGGTGGTTATTTGATACACAATAGCTCCCTCCAGGGGCCTGAGAGAAGAAATAGCCTTAGTGCAGGTGAGACATTCTGAAGTGGAAAAAGAGGGAATTCCCCCTTCTATGACCATGTGGTGTTCCAAGGCTCATTCATTTTATACCCAACGTGCTGAGGATGGATAGCAAAAGGTAACGGCAAAAGTGTCAATGACTGTTGGCCGTGAATGAACAAATATTGCCTTCTAAGCAGAGAAGAGACAACAAATCATTGGAAGAGGAAGTGTACGAAGCTTTGGCAATCTTCCCATAAACCAGGGGTCTCAAACACATGGCCCGCGGGGTTATTTTCTGCGGCCCGCGAGCTCCTCACAGCCCCCCGCCCTTCCTCAGCGTTCCCCATTCCCAGCCAATGGGAGCTGCTCGGGGCAGTGCCTGAAGCAACAGCCACACACACCCCTGCACCCCTCCTTCCCCAGGTTCCGGCCGCTTCCCAGAGTGGCGCGGGGGCAGGGCAGGCAGGCAGGGAACCTGCCCTCCCCCGGTGCAGGTCGGGCCGGAGCCCGCCCCCCGAACCCCTGCTGCAGCCGAACCCCCTGCCCTGAGACCCCTGCTGCACCCCGCACCCCTCCTGCACCCTGACCCCCTGCCCTGAGCCCCTGCCACACCCCGCACCTCTCCTGCACCCCGACCCCCTGCCGCACCCCGCACCTCTCCTGCACCCCGACCCCCTTCCCTGAAACCCCTGCTGCACCCCGCACCCCTCCTGCACCCCAACCCCCTGCCAAGTCCCCTGCTACACCCTGCACCCCAACCCCCTGCCGAGTCCCCTGCTGCACCCTGCACCCCAACCCCCTGCCCTGAGTCCCCTGCCGCACCCCGCACCCCTCCTGCACCCCAACCCCCTGCTGCACCCTGCACCCCGAGCCCCTGCCACACCCCACACCCCTCCTGCACCCCCTGGGGGCAGGGAGGGGGCGGAGTTGGGGTGGGGATTTCAGGGAAGGGGTTGGAATGGGGGCAGGGAAGGGGTGGGAAGAGGCGGGGCAGGGGTGGGGCCTCATGGAAGGGGTCGAGTAGGGGCGGGGGGGAGGTGTCAGTAAATACGGCCCTCGGACCAATGTACTAGTCCTCATGTGGCCCTCGTAGTCCTTTGAGTTTGAGACCCCTGCCATAAACTATGAGTGCCTCACCCTCATCTCGTCCTAAATGAAGGAAGAGTCATTTCATATAGGCTAGGTAAATGGGCAGCACAGTGGCAAATCATGTTCAATATTGAGAAATGCAAAGCAATGCATATTGGGGGGAACATTTTATAGTAGGAAGAGAGCCTGAGACATAAGCCCTTGTATCAGAGCCCTGGTATGAGTATCAGAGGGGTAGCCGTGTTAGTCTGGATCTGTAAAAGCAGCAAAGAATCCTGTGGCACCTTACCAAAAGGAGGCCGCCAGACAACTCTCCAATACCAAATTCTACAGGCCACTTCCCTCAGATCCCACTGAGGAATACACTAAGAAACTGCATCATCTACTCAGGACATGCCCTACACTAACACCGGAACAAATCAACATACCCTTAGAGCCCCGACCAGGGTTATTCTATCTACTACCCAAGATCCACAAACCCGGAAATCCTGGACGCCCCATCATCTCGGGCATTGGCACTCTCACTGAAGGACTGTCTGGATATGTGGACTCTCTACTCAGACCCTATGCCACCAGCACTCCCAGCTATCTCCGTGACACCACTGATTTCCTGAGGAAACTACAAAGCATTGGTGACCTTCCAGAAAACACCATCCTAGCCACCATGGATGTAGAGGCTCTCTACACAAACATCCCACACACAGATGGAATACAAGCTGTCAGGAACAGTATCCCTGATGATGCCACAGCACAACTGGTTGCTGAGCTCTGTGCCTTTATCCTCACACACAACTATTTCAAATTTGATGACAATATGTATCTCCAGATCAGTGGCACCGCTATGGGCACCCGCATGGCCCCACAATATGCCAATATTTTTATGGCCGACCTGGAACAACGCTTCCTCAGCTCCCGTCCACTCACGCCCCTTCTCTACCTACGCTACATTGATGACATCTTCATTATCTGGACCCATGGGAAGGAGACTCTGGAAAAATTCCACCAAGATTTCAACAGCTTCCACCCCACCATTAACCTCAGCCTGGACCAATCTACACGGGAGGTCCACTTTCTGGACACCACAGTACAAATAAGTGATGGTCACATTAATACCACCCTATACCGAAAACCTACCGACCGCTATGCCTACCTTCATGCCTCCAGCTTCCATCCCGGGCACACCACAAGATCCATTGTCTACAGCCAAGCACTGAGGTACAACCGCATCTGCTCTAACCCCTCAGACAGAGACCAACACCTACAAAATCTCCACCAAGCATTCTCAAAACTACAGTACCCGCACGAGGAAATAAGGAAACAGATCAACAGAGCCAGACGTGTACCCAGAAGCCTCCTACTGCAAGACAAACCCAAGAAAGAAACCAACAGGACTCCACTGGCCATCACATACAGTCCCCAGCTAAAACCCCTCCAACGCATCATCAGGGATCTACAACCCATCCTGGACAATGATCCCACACTTTCACAAACCTTGGGTGGCAGGCCAGTCCTCGCCCACAGACAACCTGCCAACCTGAAGCACATTCTCACCAGTAACTGCACACCGCACCATAGTAACTCTAGCTCAGGAACCAATCCATGCAACAAACCTCGATGCCAACTCTGCCCACATATCTACACCAGCGACACCATCACAGGACCTAACCAGATCAGCCACACCATCACTGGTTCATTCACCTGCACATCCACCAATGTAATATACGCCATCATATGCCAGCAATGCCCCTCTGCTATGTACATCGGCCAAACTGGACAGTCTCTAAGGAAAAGGATAAATGGACACAAATCAGATATTAGGAATGGCAATATACAAAAACCTGTAGGAGAACACTTCAACCTCCCTGGCCACACAATAGCAGATCTTAAGGTGGCCATCCTACAGCAAAAAAACTTCAGGACCAGACTTCAAAGAGAAACTGCTGAGCTTCAGTTCATCTGCAAATTTGACACCATCAGCTCAGGATTAAACAAAGACTGTGAATGGCTTGCCAACTACAGAACCAGTTTCTCCTCCCTTGGTTTTCACACCTCTACTGCTAGAACAGGGCCTCATCCTCCCTGATTGAACTAACCTCGTTATCTCTAGCTTGCTTCTTGCTTGCATATATATACACCTGCCCCTGGAGATTTCCACTACTTGCATCCGAAGAAGTGGGTATTCACCCACGAAAGCTCATGCTGCAAAACGTCTGTTAGTCTATAAGGTGCCACAGGATTCTTTGCTGCTTTTACTGGTATGAGTAGTGGTCAAAACTTTTCTGAAATGAAGCAAAGTCACTTTGTGAGCAAGAGGCAGGCCCTGCTCACAGAATTTGGCAAGCACAGGGCTGATATTGCAAAAACACTTATTCCTAAGAGGTGCTGGGCACAGAGCACGCACTCAAGCACATTCCAGAAGGGTGGTACCAGAACACCTCGATGTCAGTGCAATCCCAAAGATAACAGGAACACACTGACCCATCTTAAGGATAAGGTCAGGATGACAGCATGATGAATAGAGATGTTTTGATCGAACCTAGAGGTACAAGGCAATGAGTGGCACCCTAATACGTCAGAGGGTGACACCCTGATACATCCGGAGCAATACATAACTTGTTTGTATTGGTGTATAAAGATGTATCTCAGAGGGAGTGTCTTTGGCCAGCCGAGGGGGGAATGGAAAGTCCCGCCATTCACTGAGCTGCTTCCATTGTCACGGGCATACATGTCCTAGTACACATTGATCCGGGGAGCTAGGACTGTGCTTCATTGACAATAAACCTGGCTGGGTGCCTAAGTACCTTAACAGATCTTGTGGTCATTGGGCAATTTGCTCAAGGTCTGTTGTGCCGGCTGTTTGCATAGAGCTGGGACAGCACACAGGAAGAACACACACATGCAGCAGAACATCTGATGACACATTTTAAATGACTGTTTCACCTTACAGGGTTCTAAATTAATTGTATCAGCTTCGGAAAGGGACCAGGGCATGACTGCTCATTGCATAGACGGGGCATTGACAGCTCAGGGCATAGACAGCTCATTGAAGACCTCTGCAGTCAAAAATAGGTAGCAAGATGTTTGCATGCATAAGGAATGAGCTGGAGAAAAATATCGTAATGCCCTTATATTAATCAATGGTGTAGCCTCAGCCACTGCATGCAGTACTGGTCATGCCATCCCCAAAAAGGATATTGCAGAAATAAAGGGGTGGGAGGCATTCAGAGAAGGGACAACAAAAATTAAGAAAGGCCTAGAAAAACTCTCATATGGAGAGAAACTGAAAAGATGGGGATTGTTACCTTAGGAAGGAGACAAATAAGAGGGGACATGTTCTGCTTTACTGGGTTGTAAGCCAGGGGAGCCATCCCAAAGCCTTTTTCACAAACTGGTGACCCTCTCCCACATATGTCCTGTCAGAGAGCCCTGGAAGGTCTCCCTCCTAATCAGTTCTCTCCTGTCTCTCGCAATTAAAGACACCAAGCGATGCGCCTCTCAGTACGAGTGCGATGTCATGAGGGTCATGGGCAGGTCAGTACTGAAGACTGTTTGCTGCGGCACTAATCTGTGCAACAGACAGACAGAAGCTCTTCCACATGCAAGACTGGCAGGTTGTTATCTCCCTTCACCTCACACAGCGACTGGACCCCTCACTAAGGATACTTCGCTTCTCTCTCTCTCTCTTTTTCCTCCTGGAATCCAAAAAAAAAAAAAAAAAATCTGAATGGAGAAAAGCACACACAATGGTCTGAATGAGTAAAAGTCTGAAGTGGTCTGAATACAAACATACTAGTTTGGGTCACTGTCTGTCTCCAGATTAAATGTATGATATTAAGGAAGAACAAAATGGCAAATAAGTCTAATTAAACAACAATAATGGGTTAATGATAATGATTACATGCGTCTGACGAAGTGGGTATTCACCCACGAAAACTTATGCTCCAATACCTCTGTTAGTCTTAAAGGTGCCACAGGACTCTCTGTTGCTTTTTACAGATCCAGACTAACACGGCTACCCCTCTGATAATGGGTTATTTAACCTATCCGCATATAAATGTCATATTAGGGAATGACATTGCTACCGAAATATCGGGTCCGCCTAGCTGAGAGCCAAATCAGCCAGACAGAGATAAGGAAAGATTGCTTTATTCTGCAGAAGAAAGGAGAGTTTTGCACCTTGGTACAAAGACTCTGACTTACACAAGTTTCACAGATCCTTTATACACATTCAGATAGAGACCCTTGCTGTGTTAAAACTTGATTGGTGGTTCCAGACCCTGTGCTTCTACCATCTGGTCAGTGAAAACTGGTTTGGAGCTAGTATCCTCTGCCTCAAGGCAGGAGAGAAGAGACAGTTGAAAAGTTCAGGATTCTGTGTGTGTGAGGCTTCTGCTTCCCCCTAATGGCCACTAATACGGATTGCCAAAGGGGTTTCTCAGGGAAGGGAAATCGCTTGGTGACTTTCACAACATAAAGAAGCAATTTCTGCACATCATAAACTATTGCTTCTTGATTAGCCTTAGTCCTAAATTATACCCAGGAGTCGGTTCAGGTAGCATGAAGAATCTACTAAGCAGGAAACGTACCATTCCCATCAACCCACTCCCCACAGCACATACCTCCACCCACCCTCCCCCCCAGCAGTAGGGGAAAAGGATAGAAACTCCCTGAAAGACCCTGACCCAAGAAGTAACCACTCTAGGGGAAGCTGTAGCTGCATGGCGAGCCATGAGCGGAGCAGGGAAGCTGACTACCGGGGAAACTGCTGAGTAACCACATGACAGGAGCAGGACCCAGAGATCTGCATACAGAGTGGGCTGTGACCAGCAGCAGCTGCAGCTGGATTCAAGTCCATGCAGACCTTGTGGGAAGCAGCAGGCACCCTGCAGTCAGACGACTGAGCAGAGAGAGACCTGAAAGGACAGTCAGAGACTGTGGCTAGCTCAGGCTCTTAAAGGGACAGAAGCCTGAAGAAGGCTATTGAACCAAAGCACCCGACACACTGGCAATGAATCTGATAAGTGGTTGGAGTGCCCTGACTGGTTTTTCGATCCATGAAAAGAGGCTTTTGGCCTTGCTAAGGACAATTATCTACAGCCAGAGCTCATGGGGGCCTTGTCGCCTAGCTGCCGCCACACTTGGAGCAGCCTGCTATCAGGAGCTCTGCTTCAAGTGCCCCCCCAAATGAGATACACCAGGGACCAATTCTGACCAGGAAACCTGCTGTGACAGGTTGGATCACAGAAATCCCCTTGGGAGCTGCCGCCCGATGTGCAAAGGCTACCTCTGTTCCTGTTCTCCCTGCCAGCTCGGTGGCTCCAGCACCCTGTCTTGCTGAAGCCAGACACACCCGTCTGCTCCAGACACAGATCCAGGGTCTGAATTACCTGCCCCAAAGCTGCAGGTCTACCTGAAAACAGCTCACAGAAGTGTGCTTGTCTTTAGCACTCAGATGCCCAACTCCCAAAGGGATCTACACCCAAATAAATCTGTTTTACCCTGTATAAAGCTTATACAGGGTAAACTCATAAATTGTTCGCCCTCTATAACACTGATAGAGAGATATGCACAGCTGTCTGCTCCCCCAGGTATTAATACATACTCTGAGTTAATTAATAAGTAAAAAGTGATTTTATTTAAATACAGAAAGTAGGATTTAAGTGATTCCAAGTAGTAAAAGACAGAACAAAGTACGTTACCCAGCAAAATAAAATAAAATGCGCAAATCTATGTCTAATCAAACTGAATACAGATAATCTCACCCTCAGAGATGCTTCAGTAAGTTTTTTCTCGGACTGGACACCTTCCAGGCCTGGGCACAATTCTTTCCCCTGGTACAGCTCTTGTTCCAGCTCAGGTGATAGCTAGGGGATTCTTCATGATGGCTCCTCTCCCTCTCTGTTCTCTTCCACCCCTTTATATATCTTTTGCATAAGGCGGGAATCCTTTGTCCCTCTGGGTTCCCCCCCCCCCTCACTGGAAAAGCACCAGGTTAAAGATGGATTCCAGTTCAGGTGACATGATCACATGTCACTGCAAGGCTTCATTACTCACTTGCCAGCACACACATATACAGGAAGACTCACAGGTAAATACAGCCATCTGCAGACAATGGCTCTGGTTAATGGGAGTCATCAAGATTCCAAACCACCATTAATGGCCCTCAGAGTTATATTTTATATTTCTAGTTTTAGATACAAGAGTGGTACATTTATACAAATAGGATGATCACTCTCAGTAGATTATAAGCTTTGTGATTATACCTTTTGCATGAAGCATATTCCAGTTACATTATACTCACTTATTATCATGTTTTTACAAAATCATATAGACTGCACAACATCACACCTGCAAGTTCCTACATGCCTTAATAGAGGACTTGGCTGGAGAGGGCTTTGGAGGCACAAGGCCTGAGGAGCTCTTTCCCTCCATTGAGCTGCTCCCAGGGGCCAAGTTAGGAACCAGTTTTACCTTGAAGTGTAACTGCTTATGCCACTCCCCTTTCCTGCCAGTCTCAAAGTTATCCCTTCACTGGAGCCAGCTGCCTGAGCATTTATTGAGACCCACCAGGGCCAGCACCTAACAACTGAAGCACCTTCTTCCCTTTTCTCCAAGTCATGCTACACCTGGTACACTACTGAGCACTGTAATAGACTTGGTGTGTTACAGTACTGAGCAGCTATATTAAACTGGTGGTAACTCTGGGATACCATTACATTCCAGCTGGGAGGAGACACATTTGTTACATTTGGCTGGCAGAGCTTGGGTTGCTGATGCCATACGTACAAGATACCAGGGGGCTGCTTGGCGGGAGGAAATGAACAAGCAAACAATTGATATGTCCCCGATTCCTGGGGGGGAGGGGGGAATTGACAGGGCACCACTAGCAGATAAATATGGCAGCTCATCTTCATGCCCAAAGTGTGTACTGGGGATTGGCTAAGCCTGTCCAACCATTTTGAATTAGCTGCAATAATAAATGGCTAGAATGAGGCCATCAAGATGGATTTTCTTGGCCTGCTGCTCATAAGCAGAGCCCAAGAGGCGTTTGAAGAACTGACACATGATATCCCAGGGGAATATGCCTCTGTCGAGGATGCTGTAGAACAGTCTCTGCACCAAACCACAGGCTCTGAGTAGAACCAAGCAGCCTTCAACAGCCAGAGACAAACAAAAAGGAGAATCTGCCTGCAATTTGGGGATATGCCCTTTGTGGGCTAGAAAGGGATGATTTAAAATGTTGTTGGTAATTTAGGACTAAGGCAACAACAGCATCTCCCCTTGTGAGCCACAGACCTAGCTAATCAAGAGGAAACAGTTTAAGATGAGCAGAAATTGCTTGCTTTGTCGCTTGGTTTTCTAGAGAATCCAAGTACATGCAGCCTCCCCAGAAGGTGATAGGTGGTCTAGAGGTGTTACAACCTGAGTGAATTTGCCTAATCACCTCCCACTGCTTTTAGTTCCTGGAGGAGCTGTGGTTACCCTCCCCCTGCAATTACATACAATCCTTGGTCCACAATGATACATAAAATTAACACGGTTAGATTTAACTTATTGAATTAAGGTTTGAAGAAACTGCAGGAAATTGCCTTTATCTGTCACAATCATAGATTTCCACCACAACTTCAACAACCACCACCCATCCATCAAACTATCTCTAGAACACTCCGACACAGCATCAACTTCCTGGACACCACAGCCAGCTTCAACAAGGGAACCCTACAGATAACTATATACAAGAAACTCACGGATCTCCACATTTACCTCCACAGATCCAGCAAGCAACACACACACCACCACCCCCCCCCCACACACACACACCAAGAAATCTATTATCTCCAGCCAGGAACTCAGATCCCACAGAATATGTTCGAAGGAAACAGTCCAGCATACACACCTTAACATACTTAAAACCACCTTCACCAAACAACAACACTACAGAGAAGTAGATCACCTTATGGAATGGGCCATCCAATATAGAAAAAATCACTGACTGCACACCCCTAGTTGTCACGTATGACCCCACCCTGGCCCATACAGGGTATCTGTGACATTTCAGGATGCAATCATAACCAGTGAGGGGCTTTTTCACCCGTACTCTGCAACCTAGGATGCCTCAGAATGCTTTGCTGCTGTAGCTCCCAACCTGGATTCCTCACAAACAGCCACACATCATGCAGGTCACACCCTGGAGTATCTGCATAGGGCCACGGGCCTGGTTCAGCAACTCTGATCGAAGCAGCCTGTCAGCAAACTCCTTCCACGGTTATTACTTGCAAGGTAACCCAGTCCCAAATTCCCCCCCACAGAAAATGGTGTTTTGTACTGTCCAGCCCTCTCCTGGACAGTTCAGATGTTTTAGGTCCATTGTCCCTGTTTGTTTATTGTTCTCTTACAACAGCTTGCCACCTTAAATGGAGTTACCCACACAGTTCACAACACTAGGTTGATTGTGATTAAAGAACAAAGTTTAACTACAAAGAGATCGATTTTAAGTGAGTACAAGTAATGAGGCATTAAAGTCAGAAATGGTCCCAAGAAAAATAAAGATAAAACACTTCATGATACTAAAACTTTACAACCTAGGCTTGAGTCAAGGTAAAATTCTTATCACATGCTCCTAACAGCATTACTGATGAATCTTCAGGTCAGGATCCCACCCAAAGTCCAAGAGCTGGATTCTTTTGTCCTCTTAGGTTCAAGAGAAATGGAGAGGGAGAGAACTTGGGGTGTTTTGCCCCTCACTTTTATAGTCCAGTCTCCCTTTTAAATGTATTTTCCTCAGAGTAACCCCCTAGGTAAAGTTCTTTCCAGTTGAGAGCAAGGAGACATGGAATCTGGTGGAGAGGAGGCTTTTTGCTGTTGCTTGCTAAGATGCAGATCTCTTTGTTCCTACCCTCTTTCCTTGCTAAAGAATGGCCACTTGACAGGTGGCACCTGCCTGGGGCATAAACTTGACCTTTATCTTTGAGAAACAGGTTTACTCACTTCCCAGACTTGTCTGGTAAACAGACTACAGTCACGATTTCAGCCTATGTTCACAACTTCACATATAATGTTGCTACATACATGTCACCATGATATTATTGTCCAGTGCATTATCATTTTTCAAATGATACCTCACAACTCATATTTTGTACAAAATATCACAACAGTGTGTAAAGTGTGAATACAGGGGTGCATTCGGTCACAGTATGAAACAATTACAATGCATATTTAATGTTAAGTATCAGAGGGGTAGCCGTGTTAGTCTGGATCTGTAAAAAGCTACAAAGAGTCCTGTGGCACCTTATAGACTAACAGACGTATTGGAGCATAAGCTTTCGTGGGTGAATACCCACTTGCGTCTGACGAAGTGGGTATTCACCCACGAAAGCTTATGCTCCAATATGTCTGTTAGTCTATAAGGTGCCACAGGACTCTTTGTCGCATATTTAATTGGAACCACATCCTGAAAGAAATATTTTTGAACCCCCTCTTCTGGTCTTCAAACACCCCCCACCAACCTTGCCAAGCTAACCATTAGAAGCAAGTAGGGTACCAGACAGCAAGTGTAAAAAATCGGGACAGGGGGTGCGGGGTAATAGGAGCCTATATAAGAAAAAGCCCCAAATATCGGGACTGTCCCTATAAAATCGGGACAGCTGGTCACCCTAGAAGCAAGCTCTCCACAGACCAGAACACACCAACTCCAAGCGGCACCAGACCCTGCCAGAACAGATACAAAACCTACAGACATACCTCCACCGCTAGGATTATGAACATCTTCCCCGTCCCCCCAACACACCTTTTAATATCCAGGGGCCCTACACCTGCCTATCACAACATGTGGTGTACCTCATCAGTGCATCAAATGTCCCAACAACAGCTATAAGGTTAACTAGATAATGACTACACTCTCAAATGAACTCACAGAGAAAAATGATAAAAGACAAAAAAACCTGTCATCCGTCAGTGAACACTTCACAAAATGACCACTCCATAGCTGACCGCTCAGTCCTCATCCTCAAATCAAAACTGCTCTCCACCTTCTATAGACCAGCCTGGGAGTTTAAGTTCAGAACTCTGCTACACACCAAACATCATGGACTCAATAGAGACATTGGTGTAACCCTTCTGCCAGGGGAAGTCGGTAGCAGCAAGGGCTGGGTTTAATATCTAGGAGCCCCTCTTAACAACACAAACCAGAACTGGCTCGAGCCCCCACCCAGTAATCTGGGAAAACTTAACACCACCCATGGGTGCCTCTAAGAAGCAATACTTCCCAAATCACAAGCACTGAGTCTGTGTATAACAAAAAATAACTTTTAGTAAAAGTGAAAAGGAACCCAGCATTAGCTTGGGAAAACACCACAACCAGATTCAAAAAATGTGCGCTCAAAAGCCAGCCTGACCGCTCAGTGCATTGGTCATTGTCCTTTGCCTCAGTTTCCCACTTTGCGGTGGGCAAGTCTGAGGAACACGTGTCCCTTTAGCACATCTCTCCCTTCTCCCTCCACCCACTCACAGTCTGTTGTCCTTGGACAGCAAAGACCCAGAGTTCAGAGGTGTGTTCATGTGGGTTCACCTACCCCCCTGGGGGGAGGCCAAGGAACATCAAGCAATGCCTCAGCCACTGCTGACACCTCCACAACTGACTCACCATTGCCACCGTTCACTCTGCCATCGCTGCCCACTGTAGCCATCACTCACTTGGACACCTGCTACCATTATTCACTGTGGCACCTCTAGCCGCTGCTGCCACTGTTCATTCTGCCACCGTTGTTCATTCTGGCACTGCTGCTTCTCTGCTGCCACCCTCTGAGAGGCCACATTCTGAGGCTCCACCACTTAACCCACCTATCAGTGATTTCAGTAGGTAGTGTGGAACCTCAATGCCAGCTGGGATGTCCATTTCATTGCAACACTGTCCCACAGCAGGTCTAAGGCCTGGTCTACACTGCAACATTAGGTGGACATAAGGCAGCTTATGTCAACCAAACTCTGTAAGCATCTATACTACAATGTTGCTCCCACCAAGGTAAGTCGGCCACTACACCAACCTAATAACTACACCTCCACGAGAGGTGTAGTGCTTTGGTCGATGTAGTTAGGTCGATGCAGTGTCCGTGTAGACACGGCATTGCTTGCATTGCCTGTTGCTGCCTTTGATAGCCCAAGCTGTCAGCCCTGTGCAGGGCTCACCACAGGAGCCCCGTCACCCTGGGTCTGACCACCCCCCACTACCGCACTTGGTGCAAGCACTCCTGGTGAGGATGCACACCATTGGCAGAAGGAGGGTAGTGTGGACATGAACAGCCAATTTAATTACTGCAGTGGCTGGAAGTCAACCTAAACTTAAGTCAACTGAATTTCATAGCGTAGGCATGCCTTAAGGCTCAACAGCTACATCTGAGAATCAGTGATTGCAGCTCTGGTGATCACTTACCAAAACAAAGACTCTCAATTGAGCCTAATTGGTTCTGCTAAAACAGTGGAGACGGGGAGGGTCAAATGTTGTCTAGGACTCAGCCAGGTCTGAACTATAAACTTACATCAGCATCACTATGTTACTTAGAGGTGTGGAAATTCCACACTCCTGAGTGAAGCAGTTATAGCAGCCTAACCCCCAATGTAGATGGCACTACGTTGATAGAAAGGCTTCTCCCATCAATATAGCTACCACCTACCTCTCATGGAGATGGATTAACTATGCCAGCAGGAAAAGGCCTCCTGTCAGCGTAGCAGTGTCTTCACTGAAATGCTGCACTGGGGCAGCTGCATCACTACAGCATTTTAAGGGTAGACCTGCCCTTAAGCAGAGCCCACGCCAAGTAGGAATACCTGTCTATCCCCCCGACTCTCCTTTCACTGGGCTTTGGCATCCCTACGCCCTGGTTAAGGAGTTCAGTTCAGTTGAAGGTGACCCCCTCAATGAGGACAAGCTAAGCACAGTTCTGCTGCCCTTTAGTCATACAATAAGGATAACAACATTTCACTATCCATGCATTCAATTTGTAACCAAACACCAGCCAAAACTGATCACTTTGGCAATGCAGCGCTGTCTCCTAAAAACCTTGGCAGAGTAGGTGTTTATGCAAATATGGTCTGGTCCCAAAGTCCCCCTCTCCCCCAGCTCATTACTAGAAGTCAGGGGAGAGCTTATTCTGACCCCTACATCAGTTACATCAGTTTTTATGTCTCATTACAATAATCTGAAGCCCACTAACTCTCCTTTGTCCTATGACTGCAGAGGTGTTAATTGCCCACTTCATTCTGAATGGTTTCTTGTGACATGTGTTAACTATTTATGTTTAACATCTGTTCCATCTTTAATTGAATGGTGACATTCTGATTACCTTTCCCAGACATGAAGAAGAGCTCTGTGCAGGTCAAAAACTTGTCTCTTTCACCAACAGAAGTTGGTCCAATAAAAGATATTAACTCACCCACCTTGTCTTTCACAATACTGTTTCCTAAATATATTGTGAGCCCAGCTTACTATCTCATAAGTACTTAAACTGCTTCTAATTGGGCAAAAGACTATAAGGCAGGCGGGTCCTGTCTGGTATATCATTGCTTACGGTGCCCAATAATAAACTCTTCAGGTTATCAGCCTAACTCACATCTATTTTTCAGAAACACAGTATATAAAAAAAATTGATATAAAAAGTTAAAGCAAGAGGAAGTTTAAAATGCAGCTTTTCTGATTTGGTTTAGCTGCTCAGAGGGGCAGCAAACATGGTTTTATTGCTAACGAGGGGTGATCTTCCTGACATTTGCTTGTCTCTGCAGTAAGAGAAAACAGAAGCCTGCTGGAATTCCTTTGGATAGCTTGAATATTTAATATAATTAAACAAATAGATATATGCATATTAGGTACTTTTCAAGAAGCATCACATGTATGTACGTAATGATAAATATATCCTAAACTTCAGTAGAGGGACAGGCAGCTTTAATGACCCATTAATAAAATGTATCATCATTTTTGTATTAATATTGACGTCTCTCCCTACACCTGGCCACCAGAGCCTTTCCAGACTATGAAGAACCAATTGCAGGATATTCTGGCTTCAGGGGCATTCAGCTGTGCTGCCACCCTTGAAGGTCATCAGGTAGGGGGTTGATGGAAATGGTGGCTCCCTCCCTGGCAGATTCACCATAGCAGTGACTAGAGTTCAGTTGCTGGAAATCTTTGAAGAAACTAGGCTGTCAAACGATTAAAAAAATTAATCACGATTAATCGCAGTTTTAATCGCACTGTTAAACAACAATAGAATACCAATTGAAATTTATTATAAATATTTTGGATGTTTTTCTACATTTTCAAATATATTGATTTCAATTACAACACAGAATACAAAGTGTACAGTGCTCACTCTATATTATTTTTGATTACAAATATTTGCACTGTAAAAATGATAAATGAAAGAAATAGTATTTTTCAATTCACTTCATACAAGTACTGTAGTGCAATCTCTTTATCATGAAAGTGCAACTTACAAATGGAGATTTTTTTAATCTTTATTAAGAAAGTTAGTGGACAGGTCCCATAAGAAAAAAACCATGCGTAAATACCTACATAAAGAGATAGCAAAGTAATCAATATTAGAACATTCACAGTTGTTAAGGAAGATTTTTTGAAATATTTACAAAATCCTATTACAAAAGTGTTCCATTTTGCAGCTAATACTCACATTCTGTAGCACTAAATGGCATGTGAATATGGGTTGCAAAATCTGGCAATAAGTAAATGACTGTTTAGAAATGCATGTATGTATAAATCAGAATTGTTTATTGAAGTTTAACAGGGCACAAGTGGGATTAAGCAAGTTTGACGCCTGTTCCCACTCCTCTCTTGGCTCTGAGAAGTATCGCAATATCTGCTAAGAAAATTGCCCAGAATACAGCAAGCCTAGAAGCAGTGCAAGGCATCCTGGGAGATCTACCTAGACTGCACACTGCTGTGTGAACACATGGTTTCTAATGTGACAGGGGCTACACCAAAGCAAGCACAACAGTGTGAACACACACAAACAGTGTATCTAAACAGGTATAATTAGACTGATTTAAATTACAACTGTGCAACTTTTAAATAGAGACATGACACTAGTCAGTGATATAAGGACTAAAAAAAAGGAAGTGTCGTTTTGAACANTAAGTAAATGACTGTTTAGAAATGCATGTATGTATAAATCAGAATTGTTTATTGAAGTTTAGATGCATAGGCTATGTACTTACACAATCACTGAAATACAAACTTTATTGAAAACAGAACTTATATAAAAAGGTCTGTCACTAATATATAGTGCAGCATTCCAATAATGAATTTAGGATAGACATATTAGAAAGGCAGAGATATACCACAGAATGCTACAAGTGTGTATCTATAGCATGAATAACTGCCTGGTCCTACCATTTTGTGCTCATAGGCCAGCCCCCAAAGCCGTGCTCTGTCGAGTGGAGGTAATCAAATACACAGACTATACAGACGTGTGTATGGAATCCATCACCTGGTCCTCCATAGTTCCAACTCCTGTAACAATCCTGCTGGGTCTAGTGGGCTGCTGAGGATGCCTCATTGAGGCCTCTCCAGTATGACGGGATCTGCTTTTCACAGTTAGTAAGGGACTGGAGCCCAGTGTTCATATGTGCCACCTCCATGCTGAAAGTGTCCAAAATGGCACCAGGGCAGAAGTGGGATTAAGCAAGTTTGACGCCTGTTCCCACTCCTCTCTTGGCTCTGAGAAGTATCCCAATATCTGCTAAGAAAATTGCCCAGAATACAGCAAGCCTAGAAGCAGTGCAAGGCATCCTGGGAGATCTACCTAGACTGCACACTGCTGTGTGAACACATGGTTTCTAATGTGACAGGGGCTACACCAAAGCAAGCACAACAGTGTGAACACACACAAACAGTGTATCTAAACAGGTATAATTAGACTGATTTAAATTACAACTGTGCAACTTTTAAATAGAGACATGACACTAGTCAGTGATATAAGGACTAAAAAAAAAAGGAAGTGTCGTTTTGAACAATAAGCATACGCCATAGATTTACTGTGGTGGGAAGCACCCCTTAGAGAATTTTCTTTTGTTTACTCCAGCCATCCAGGTTCCCTGAATATTTCCTCATCTGTTTGGAAGATACACTGTGTACTTTGCACCTTATGTAAGAGCTGCCAGTTTCCCTAAAAGCTGAGTCCTATCCAAAAGGAAGTGTTTCAACACAAGGTTACTCAAGGTTGCTGTGGGCTGTTCTTTCCTCTGTTTTCCCTGTGCAAAGTGATTGTAAAACAAAGTCAACAAATGCGGGAAATTCCATGTCTACTGGGTGGGAGCAGAGTGGAGGGGGCAGGTGGGGAAGTATATAAACCAGCAGCCCCACACAGCAGCAATGAAACCGATCTCCCTCGCTTCAGCTGCAAACCAGGTATGTGAGATTTTTGTCCTTCCTTGAACCACTAGCATGAATAGATGTGAAATTGAGCATTAGACCCAGTCAGATTCCAGTTTCATGTAATCTAATCTAATCTGTGTTTGTGACCCCAGCCTGTGTTCCCTGGTTTTACTGAAGTTTGAGCTTCCTCTAACTCTTCTCTAGAGCAGGGGTTCACAAGTATGTTATTTAGCACCCACAACATGCTTGGTGCTGTACAGTGTATATTAGTAGATGAAGACTGATGCCAGGTTTTTTTTAAAAGGTATTTAAGGACCTAAATATGCAGATAGGCACCTAGTGCGATACCTGCTCTTTAGGCACCTAAATCCCTTTAAGAAATCTGGTCCATAGTCCCTATTCCAAGGAGTTTTACAGACAAAACAGTTCAGGTTAACATTTTAGTTGTGTGTGGCCCCAAAGCTAAGCAACTAACTAAATGTGGCAAATGTTCAGAGATTCTGAGCCACTCCCAACTAATGCTGAATTCAGTAAATGCTGTGCTCTGGGTGCTCAGCACCTCAGAAACTCACCCCACATGTATCAAAGTGCATTAATATGGACTTGGAGATCAACATTTTTAAAACATATTTTAAAATACAGACCCTTATGCACTGGCTGAGGAAATTATGATGCATTTTGAGCGCCATTCATTTTGTATGTAAATGTTTTAGCTGCTTTGGTGGATTTCCATTGAAAAACTGAGCATGAGGAGTGAGTTTTTCGGAGGGATCTGAATGACAAGACAGTGATTTTCGAGTACTTCCAGGGTAACAGTGTCCAAATTCAAAACCCTTCCACCCATCCCCAGACTCAGTCCTCCACAACCTCTTTGCCCCTTTCCTAAGCTCTGCAAAGTTCTTCCTCACTTTATTCCAAACTGCTGCCTTCCAGAACTTTCTCCATAGAAACCAAGATCCTTTCAAGCCACTGACCCTCACTGCTTCTTCTCTGGAGTTTTTCTTCTCCCAGGCCTCTTTCAGAAGTCTCCTCCCCCCAGCTGCCCTCTCCCTTCAGGGATAGTCCCAGAATACCAGCTCTTTCCTACAGGCACTTCCATGGTTTCTTTCCCCCAGAAAGAAAACTCCCACCTACCTGTCTCCTGAGTCTCCTCTCCCTAGTGCCCTACAGTCCTTTCTTTATAGGAACCACCCAGTTTGGTTCTACCCAGAAGGATCCAGCTCCAGGTGCCACAATATGGGCTAGTTGGCTCCTCCGCTCCCATTAAGCCATCACTTGTAATGTGGAGTTTATAAATCCCATCACAGGACAGTTAAAAAGAGGCTGAATAACTGCAGGGGATGTTTAGAGAATACCTGTGATTTTATTATGAGGGCCTCATCCTGCAAACCATTACTCAGCTCAGCATCCTTAATTGACAGATAAAGTTCCACAAGTCTAGACCAGCCTTTTGATCATTTTCAAAATGGAGCACTTTCTCTTGTGTGACTTTAGCGTGTCCTGTGTCCAAATACAAGAGTGCTTCATCATGGGTAGATTGTGGAACAATTCAGGCAATGTGTCCTAGGGTCCCCCTAGGTTTAACAACCACCAGGACTGAATTGAATTGGCTTAATTGTGTTATTCTGTGTGACAGCCTGAGGTGGACTAAACTAACAGTGCCCTGTGCACTGCAAGAATGGCATCTAGTCAGGTACCGAACTTCCAATGTCCTGGAGAGGAAGCCCTTATAACACATGTAATATCCTTAAAATACAAGACAAATATGAACTAAAACATAGGATATTCAGCAGAACTTTCCCTCATCATGCCTTGTTATGTCTCTTTATGCTCCCTACAAAGTTACTTCTACCTCCATGGTGTTTACACCTTCAGTTGTCTAAAGATTGTTACCATGTTCCTCACCCAGGCCTTTGTCATCATTAACCCCAGCGCTGTGTACTTAGCTCTTTTGAGCTTTCCTCACTGGTCAGTCCCTCAGCTCCTGGTGGTTTTTGTGGCTCTTCTCTGAATTGCTGCTGCTGACTCGGATATCTTTCTGGATCTGAGGTGAACACAGGGTTCCAGAATGGCAGGCCAGAGATTTCTAGTAAGGGAGTCCCACCTCCCTGCTCTGAGATGTGCTGACTCTCCACATGCAGCCCACTAATTACACTGCCTTTAAAAAAAAAAGAAAATTGCTCATTCTCATCCCCAGGTGTCTGTTTAAAGCCTTTCTACACAAAATGAGGAACCTGATTGTGTGTGTGCTCGCCCTAGCGCTGATGGCACAAGGTGAGTCCCCCACTTGTAAACCCTCTGTTTGCTTCTCGCCATCGTTCATGTTTTCCTAACTGACCCTGTTGTTCAATAAGAAACCTTAGAAAGGAAAAGTTAGACAAAGGTAGTTCTACACTTATGGCAGGGTGTAGGATACAGACGCTGTACGCCCAGCTAGCACGGCTATAAACAGCAGTGCTGGCAGTGAGACACTGCTTCTGTGAGTAGAGTGCTCTACACACCTGAACCCTAGGGTGTGTACACTGCACAGCTCTCTACTCGCCCAAGCCATGCCTCCCTCATCTACACTGCTATTTTTAGACATTATTGTCTCACTGCCTCCCGGCTGTGGAGCTTTTCCCTACTGCGGGAAAAGGCTCTGCTAGTGGGAAAAGGCTCTTGTTTGGGGGATGCTCCAGCAGAAAGGAGGTGCCAGAGCCTTTCCTCACTGCATCCCTCCTGCCAGAGCCTTTCACTGCTGCCTGTAGCTATGCATACCCCACATGCTACCGCAAGTACAGACAAGCATAGACAAGGTCAGAGACTGATCCATCCTCCTCCTGTCCACCAAGTCTGCATGTTTCCATAGCTAGATATCTATCTATGCTACTTATAATCACCCCATTACCGTAGTATCTGATCACCTCACAATCCTTAATGATTTTACCTAAACAACACACTTAGGAGGCAGGGCAGTGCTATTATCCCCATTGTACAGATGGGGAACTGAGGCACAGAGTCACTAAGTGACTTGCCTAAGGTCACTGCAGTCTGTGGCACACCAGGGAAATTAACCCACGTCTCAAGTTCCAAGCTCGCACTCTACTTGCTGGGCCATCCTTCTGTTCAATCTACCCTGCCCCCACAAAGAAAAGTTGGTGGGGAGGCCTGGCATTTCAATCACTTCTAGGTGAAAGAAGGCACCTTGGCTATTATCCTGTTGACCCTCCTTGTTTTGTCTCCTGTCTCCTTCAGCTGTTGTGTCTCTGGAGTGTTATCATTGCCCTAATGGTGGAAGATGCTTCACCACTCAGAAATGCAGGGATGACCAGGATCAATGTATTACCATGTTCTTCCCTCTCACTGGTAAGGAGGATAGAGGCAAGGGAACAGGTTGGGGTCACAGACACTTCAGATTAATATGATATGGAGCTAAGTGTACAGCACCCATGATGGATCAGGCCTAAGTCTTTGATCAAGCTCCCCAGCCATGGGTGAGTGTGGGAGGGGCCTGAAGAGAATTAACTTTGAGTGTCCAGCCCAACCCTGCCCATTGTACCCAGAAGGAGAGGAGAGCTGCTGGATAAATACTATGGTACCATGAGAGGCAATGAGGTATGAAGATGGGAAACAGAGACAAAGCAAAAAGGGAAGAGGGAGGGTAAACAGGGAGAAGTAGCAAGGAAATGGATAAGGAGGAAGGGAAGAAAAGAGGAACAGAGGAAGGGGTGAGAAGAAAGAAGAAAGGTTGAGAAGCAAAAGGTGAAGAGGAAATAAGTGGTGATCTCACCCAAGTATGCCAAAGCACAAAATCCCTGGAGTTATTCCATCTCCCCCCACCTCTCTCTCTCTCTCTCTCTCTCTCTTCCTCTTCCTGTCTCCCAGCTAAATACGCTAAGCGATGCTCCAGGACGTATGAGTGTGAAGTCATGAAGGCCATGGGGGGGTCTGCAGTGAAGGCCATTTGCTGCAGCACTGACCGGTGCAACCGATAGACAGGAGCTCCTGCACTCTCAAGACCAACACCAGCAGGGTGTCCCTCTCCCTCTGCAGTGTGACTGGAAATCCGCACTGAGGGGCCTTGCTGAAATCTCTCTCTCTCTCACACACACACACACACTTCTTATTTTAAAGAACACTCGTTTGCCATGGATGTTTTCAGCAGCTGTACTAGTGACTCCATGGAGAGCACTAATAATAAAGGATATTACAGCCCCAAATCAGCTGCAGTTGCTTTGCCCTTATGTCCATTTACTAACAGTTTTACAACATAACAATCTTTCTCATTTAACTGGTGCTCATAAAGATGAGGGCTGATAATGCAGGAAACAGACAGGTGGTGCAAGCTTTCCCCATACACAGTGCTGCCAATTCTGATCTGTAGCACACCTGTCATTCCACTCCTGGATTCACTTGTATTTCTGCCAGCTCATCTCAACCCTGCACCACAGCATCTCCTGCTACTCAGTCCTCAATAACTTGCATACACCCACCCCCACAGAGAATTGCTTATTCCCTTCAGTCCTGCCCTGGAGCCCCCCTGCTATTCTGGTCCTGGGCTCCCCACACAGCTCTGCCAATGCCCCTCAGTCCTTCCCTACAGACATCGCAGGCTACTGCACATCACCCACCCACTCCTTTAATAGGCTCATTACCTTTGGCTGTGGTTCTGAAGTCCTCAATTCTTGATTTTAAAACACTTCAAGTTACAGAGAATCCATTTACTCTAGTTCAAACTAGCAAGTGACCCATGCCCCACGCTGCAGAGCAACGTGAATAACCCTCAGAGTCTCTGCCAACCTGACCTGGGGGATGACCTCATATGGCAATAAGTTAGAACATGAGCATACAGATGAGACCCTGAGCATGTGGATGAGAACAACTATCCAGACACTTGCGAAACAATTCTCTGTAGTAACTCAGAGCTCTCCCCATCTAGTGTCCCATCTCTGGATGTTGCAGATATTTGCTAATAGCAGCCCCACATGGACCATACGTCACTGTAGGCAATCTCAAACCATCCCCTATGGAAACTTATCATGCTCAGGCTGAAACAAGTTAGGATTTTTGCCCCCACTTCTCCCCTTGGGAAGATTGTCCTAGAACTTGAATCTGATGGTTAGAAACCTTCATCTGAACCTGGTCTGTGCCACCAAAATCAGGTCACCTTCTGAGGGAACATTAAGACCTTGGGGCCTCATCTGGATGTCAGAGGTGTCAGGACATTAAAGACACTGTCTGCTCATGAAACTGCTCATTCTACAGGGCCGAGTTGGTTCATTTGGTGGCTGCCCACCAGGGCTGGCAGGTGATTATGAAGGAGCTTAGTCCTGGGCATGGTCCAGCCCCTCCAAAATATCGTGTTCAGTGAGAAGATCAGGGTTCATTATCTTAGCTGGATCTACATTTCACTCACATTGAAGTGGGATCCCATTGGGACAGGAAGCTTTGGTCAGCTATGGGAAAGGGGGACACTTCGGGGGTCTGTCCTCCTTTTATGTGTCTCATCCCTTTGTCTGTGTCCCAGTGAGAAAATTGCTCATTTTAGTGGTCACTACATCTCAGGTAGTTGCAACTTCTGACTTTACCTTTTTATTGTGTTGAAGGAGCTGAACACCCAAGCGGGCCCACAGCAGGCTGGGTGGGTGTGTTGCAGGAGGAGATGTGGGCAGTATCTGTAGCAGGGAGTAGAGAAAGAGTAAGTAGGGAGCATTCAAGAGCAGAAAACCCGGGGTTGCAGTGGCAATGTGTCTGGTACATTTCATTCCATAACTGAGCTCTGAAGCTTTTGCCTAGAGCCCTGCATACACACTTACACCCATATGGACATAATACAGGACTGACTCCTTAACCAGCAGTATTTTGTGAGGCAGTAGACAATCCTCCAGGAATCAGGCCTTTCCTATGAGGATCAGATCATTTGCCCACCCAGCTGAACTGGGGCCTCCTCCAGTCACATGCTGCTCAAGCCCCCACAGCCTCTCACCAGGTTTCCTGTAACTAATGAGGAATGGTCCTTACAGGATTTGTGGGGATATTTACATTTTGGCTGAATCCACAATGATCTGAGACCCCAGAGCAAACAGGCCTTAACTAAAAAAACCAAAACCGAAAAACAGAACAAAACAAAAAAAACCTCAAGCTAACTAACCCCATTCAGCACTCCTCAACTCAAACTTCTCAAAACAAAGCATCTGAGCCTGGTCAGCATAGTCTTTGGAAACAGGATGGGGGGAAAATATCCACCATCCACTAAAACCTCAATAGCTTCTAATCCCCTCTCCTCTGCTTAGCTCCCTGTTCCTGTTTAAATAGGTCAGTTCTGGGGTGAAGCAGGGAGCCCCACTGATTATAGCAGGGTTGTTCTTGGCGTGAGCTCCTGGCTGACCCTTAAAGGAATAGTCACTCCTTCACAATCCTCAATCTACAATGAAAAATGTCTACCAATCACTTTATGCAAAAATCACAATAACTAATAGTGAAACATCTCTTTCAAACATTAAATAAACTATCTAGAATATTACAACAAAACCAGAGCTATATACTGCATTCCCGAATCTGTAACTGGACCTGGAGGTGATAAGTACAGCTTTACAGGCAAGGAAGCAGGGGCAGCTCCAGGCACCAGCGCAGCAAGCGCATGCCTGGGGCGGCAAGCCATGGGGGGCGGCGTGCCGGTCGCCGTGAGAGTGGCAGTCAGGGAGCCTTCGGCAGCATGCCTGCGGGAGGTCCGCGGCTTCAGCGGCAATTCGGCGGCGGGCATGCCGAAGGCGCGCGACCGGCAGATCACCCGCAGAAACATCGCCGAATCCGCGTGACCAGCGGACTGCCCACAGGCGTGCCGCCGAAGGCCGCCTGAATGCTGTGCTTGGGGCGGCAAAAAACATAGAGCCGCCTCTGCAAGGAAGGCATTTTCCTTGAAGCTTCGCATGCAATCTGACTCAGGCTCACGGGACTCAGACTGCAGGGTTGTTGAACTGCATTGTAGACTTCTGAGCTCAGGCCCGGAGCCCGGTCTCTAGTGCTATGACCCTGTGAGGTGGGAGTGTCCCAGAGCTTGGGCTGTGGCCAGAGCCTGAATGTCTATACCTCAATTAAACAGCCTCTTAGCCTGATCTCCACAAGCCTGAGTCAGCTGGAATGGGCCAGCGGGCGTGGGTTTTTAATTGCAGTGTAGACATACCCTCAGCATCCTAGCTCCCCAAGGGAAGTAAAGCAACAGTGAATCAGATTCAGGTGATTATTTGATATACAACAGCTCCCGCCAGGGGCCTGAGAGAAGAAATGGCATTAGTGCAGGTGAGACGTTCTGAAGGAGCTGCTTTTTGGGTTTTCATTGGGACAGCTGGGCACAGGGTGACCACTTATGTGAGTTTGCCTGATGTGGCAAATGTGCTCAACACAATACAACCGTGGTGTGTTGGCACTTGGTGGTGTTTGCAGGCTCTGAAAATTCTTTGGTGATCTTCCCATAAACTAAGCTTCTTAAATTGCCTCTTCCAATGAACTGTGGTCTCTTCTCTTCTTACAAAGCAATATTTGTTCATTCACGACCAACAGTTGTTGACACTCTTGCTGTTCTCTTTTGCTATCCATCCTCAGCATGTTGGGTACAAGATGAATGAGCCTGTGGAGCACCACATGGTCATAGGAGAAGGAGAATGCCCTCTTTTTCCACTAACCCCTCTCCTTTTCATTAAACCTATTTATCGTACTTATATGGCCCTCACTACCGTCTCAGAATCATTAATGTATTTGTCCTGTCAATACCTCTATAAGATAGGGAAGGTGTGGTATCCTCATTGCACAGGTGGGGAACGGAGGCACAGGGAACCTAAGTGACATATGCATGGTCACACAGGAAGTCTGTGGTCGAGGAGAATTGAACTGATTGCCCAAGATACTGTCCCTAACCATTCCTGAACCATCCTTCCTCTCTACATTGCACAGAAAGCTGAATTCTCTTCATGTAGGCATGATGAAGCTCATACTGTGTTTGCTTTGCAACTTTAGAGGCTATATTTACTTGTGTCTAACACTTGATCTGTCCCACCTCATGACCAAAGACACACATGCAAACCTTTCTGAAGTGCCTGGCTCTCCCCTGGGATCCTGCCCACAGCCAGGGCAATGCTTTTTATGTTGCCTCTGCAATGCTGGCTCTGCCTTGCTTTACGTGACCTGTGGCTAAGCAGCGAGACTGTCACTGGTTTCTAAGCGAGGAACACTTGCTGTTTCAGGTGACACCGTCATTTGATGATGTAGCTGTGTATTTCTCCGGTGCTGTGTGGGCTGTTCTGGCCAATGGCAGGGAGAGCTCTGTGGAGAGGTCATGAAGGAGAATTATGAGAATCATATCTTGGGGGTCAAATTTTGGTTACTCCCATTTTACTGGAGATTCTACAGTTCCCTCCAGTGCGGGGCGCAGGGACTGGGAAGATCCCTGAGGTTGCTGGTGGATCAAGCCTGTTAGTCTCCAGAACCTGTGTGTAAGAAGCCATCCTCTCCCCCTTTGTACAGAGACCCAGTGCTAAAATTTACAGGAAGGGATCAGGAAGAGTTTCCTAAGGGAGCAGAAAACTAGTCATTTGTGCTTGTGCTCACACGTGTTCTCACAGCCGTGCACATGCTGGTAATCCGGAAATGTCCCATCCCCGCATGTGGGTGGGGAATGCTGACTCTCCTGCTTGGAGAATACTACAATTCCCACCCAGTACTTCGCTTCTCCAAAGTGTCTCTCTGGTAATATGCTTACCTTGTTCGTGTTCTATGTGAATTTTCCCCTGCTGTCCCCAGCAGATAAATGAGAGGGTGTAGAGACCTGTGTGGTGACTGTTTAATCAATAGCTGACTTGATATCCCAAACTGAACAAGAGAGAGAGGCATCTGCTCCAGAATTAAGAGCCCCTGCAGCTCCTCCCAGAGGGCCCTGTCTCAGGCGGCCCAGGCTCCAGTGTCTGAGGGCCCCTGGCAGCCTGCATTCCTGAGCTCTTGTTGGAAATTATGATTCTAACAGGAACCCATGCAGGTGAGGAGCTAGTTAAGCAACTTAGAAATCCACAGTTAAAGCTGGAAGTAAAAAGGTGTGGTTCAATCTGGCCCTAGTAAAGTTGGCTGAGGAGAATTCTGCCCCACTAATGTTAATAAATCTTTGAATATTGGGGAAATTCAGAGGCCTGGAAGAGTGCTAGTGTCATGGTAATATGCAAAAAAGGGCAAGCAGCATGACTTGGGAAATTATAGGTAATGACCTGATATCAAGCCTAGGAGAAAATGGAAAAACTGATGGGGGATTCATTTAGTAAAGAATCAAAGGATGGGAATATAATTAGTGCCAATCAATATGGTTTTCTGGAAAATAGGTCCTGTTAAACAAACCAGATTTAATTATTTGATTAGATTACAAGTTTGATGAAGGTATGTCCATGTAATAAACTTTGACTTTTATAATACATTTGATTTAGTGCCACACCACATTTGGATTTAAAAAACTAGCACTACAAAAAAATCAATAAGACACACATTGCATGGATAAAAAACTGGCTGACAGCTCTCAAAAAAAGGGGTGGTTCTGAGGGGGTTCGACATTTTCATTGGTGATCTGGAAGTAATGGTGAAATCATTGATGCTAAAGTTTGCAGATGACAAAAATGGACAAAGTGATAAATAATGTGAGGACAGGACAGTCATACAGAGCGATCTGGATTGCTTTGTAAACTGGGCCCATTCAAACAAAGTGCATTTTTTATTGTAGCCAAATGCAAAGTTATCCATCTAGGAAGAAAGAATGCAGGCCATACTTACAGATGGAGGACTCTGTCTTGGAAAGCAGTGACTTTGAAAAGGACTTGGGATTGTGATGGATAATCAACTGAACATGAGCTCCCAGTGCGATGCTGTGGGTAAAAGGACTCATGCAATCCTTGGATGTATAAACAGGGGAGTCGTGTGCAGGAATAGTGAGGCGATTTTTACCTCTGTATTCAGCATTGGTAAGGCCAGTACTGGGCTATTACACCCAGTTCTAGTGTCAGCATTTTAAAAAGGACATTGAAAAATTGAAGAGAGTGAGGAAAAGGACCACAGAAATTAGTTTCAAGTTCTGGACAAAATGACTTACAGTGAAAGACTTAAAGAGCTCAATCTGTTTAGCTTACCAAAAAAAAGATCAAGAGGTGACTTGACTACCGTGTATAAGCACCTTCACAGGAGGAAAATCCCAAGTACTAAAGGGCTCTCTAAACTACTAGAGAAAAGTAGAACAAGAACCAATGAAGCCAGACAAATTCAAATTAGAAATAAGGCACAAGGTTTTAACAGTGAGGGTGATTGATCATTGGAACTAACTACTAAGGGAAGTTGGGGATGCTCCATCTCTTCATGTGTTCAGATCCAGACTGCATGCCTTTCTAGAAGATATGGTTTAGCCAAACAAGTTAGTGGACTCCACACAAAGGTACTGGGATGAAATGTTATGGCCTATGACAGGAGGTCAGATTAGATGAAGTAATGGTCCTTCCTGGCTTTAAAAAAATCTATCAACCTCCTGCCCACCATTTTTTCACTTCATCCCTTTCCCTGCCTCCTTGAAGTCTGATATTGCACAGTTGGTCTAGGACCTGATTCATAGTGCGCTGAAGTCAAGGAGAGTATTTCCATTGACTTCAACTAACTTTGGATCATGCTCTTTCAGTCTACCACCCCTCGCTGCCCCTCCCCTACCATCATGGGAAAATTTGTGCCTTTACATCAATTGCGCCATGGATCTCAGAATTAGGTCTTGTCGGCACATAAGCATAGAGACCAGGATGCTAATCTAAAAGCACATGAGTTGGCTGTCATGAAATAATAGAATCCAAATATTGTGACTCTTAAGATCACAGTGGATTCTCCATTGCTGTTAGAAAGATATTGAAATCTTGATTTAAAGAGATGATTTATCTCAAACAAGTTATGGGTTTGATGTAAAAAAACTATTGGTGAGATTCTACAGCCTGTGCTTTGAAGGTGATCAGACTCGATCATAATGGCCCCTTCTGGCTTTAGACTCTATGAAGGCTAGAAACAACTTCTATGCCTATGGAGATTTGAGATTCCCGGCTTCCTCCTCTCATATAAGCAATAGTTTTATATCCACCGGCAATTCATGGTATGTCACACCTTCAGCTAGTCGTTAGCCCTACAGATAATGCAAAAATACAGACCATCACAGGCCTATGATGCTTTCAGCATCTGGACAGGAGCACAGCTTGATTCTCTGAGATCCACCATTGTGCATGCAGTGAAAGGGAGGCAGCTAACTGTGCCCAAAGTCAGGAAATTCACAGTTCAGTTTTCTCACATGGTACTTGTGTCACTTGTGCTAGTGCCCGTAATGTCAGTCTGCATCCTAATTGAAAACACATGTCCTTAGTGACCCCTTCAGAGCCTCTCATGTGGTAACTAGGTTCTCTCTCTGAATTATCTGGCAGGTGGAGGGAATCTTGTAGATGTTGATTTAGAATCTGCCCTGGCTGAAAATCACAGTCTTCCTGTTGCTTTGGGATTGGTTTTAACTTGTCATTTTGCATCTGTCCACATGATGTCCCCTGTTCTCCATGGCTGATGTTTTCTACTTCCCATTAAACTCTGACTTGTACTTTGTATGATCTGCCAAAGTTAATGAAAAGAATCACTAGCTTTTAAAAAATTAAGAGCGAAATTTGCAATTTAGTCTACTTGTATCTCAGAATACCTTGTCAAGGTTTTGTGGCTCTACAACCTTCTTTTCCTACTTTGTTTAAAACAAAATTATCTTCCTGTTTGAATGAAAGACCCTTTCTATCATGCATTGTGAAATCTGTCCATAGGTATAATTCCTATGGCTGGAGCGCAGCTGGGACTGGACAGCTTCCTCTCCCCAAATGCCGATGAGGTCCAGCAGCTCGGCATTGCTCCAAGTGGGGGATCACCTGGTGCGTGGTGCAAGCATGGCCACCTGGAAAGATGTGCTGAGACCACTGCACTCATCACCGAGCAAACAGGAAGGGGACTTTCAAATTTGCAAAGGCATTTACGGGGTGGGGATGATGGTTGGTCACCTGAGGGCAGGGCAGTAGAGTTCAAACCGATGACCAGAGAGGCGAGAACAGGCATTGTGGGACACCGCCCAGTGGCCAATCGCAGTTCTGTAATCACCATGGTGTCTACACTGGCACCGCAGTGCTATAGCCATGGTGCAGAAAGCCGTACACCTCTCATCGAGGTGGTTTTTTTATAGTGCTGCAACTGTGCAGTTTCTGTGCACTAAGTGGCTTGGCAATGTGTGCACCTCAGGAGTTACAACGTCAAAGCTGCTTTAGTGCTCAGAAACTTGCCAGTGTAGACGGGGCCTTATTTGTAACCTGGTCCATAACTGAGCCTTATAGACACTATCAAAATATAAGTAGGTGGTTACAAAAATTCATATGTATGACTTTTAGAATAATGGAGCCCCCCTCCTTTCTTTTTTAAGGATGGGAATTTAATGTTGTCTTGACAGTCCTAGGGAATTTTATCCGCAGATCAGTTGCATCATGGGAAGTGACCATGCGGACTTTCTCATTCAATGTGCATCAGTCTTGACCTGGATGGCCAACTTTAGGTGGAGGGCCTCGCTAGCGGTCTATCTGGGACTGCAACATTGGGGCCAGCTTGTGCCAGTAATAAAACTGTGGGACTGGAAAGGACTTTGAGAATCATCTAGTCTATCCCCATCATGCTGAGGCAGGATTAGAACATCCCTGATCAATGTTTGTCTAGCCTATTCCTAAACTTCAGTAACAGGAATTCCACAACTTCCCTAGGTGACCTGCTCCAGTTGTTTTCCTCATTCCAGACATTCTGGTCACATTTCCCATTCCACTCACAGACTTTATGTAGCCTCTAACAAGCAGCAGTGACCACATATTGATGGATTTTTTTTCTTCCTCTTGATGCTGTGTTGTGGCTTTGGTCTTCTTGGTTGTCACATTGTTGCTGGCTCACCTGTAGAAATGTTGGCTTGAGAGTGTGATGAGAAGAACAAGCAGAACCAAGAGTGTATAAGAAAACATGAGGGTAAGAGAATAAGGCAAATCTATACTAAAACCTTTTGCTGGTATAGTAATGTTGGTTAGTGGTGCAATTCATTTACAATAACATTTCTATACCAGCAGAAGTCATAGTGTAAATGCAGATTTACCATCAAAAAAATCTTTGATGTAGCTTTATAAAGTATGTCCACAGCAGCAAGGTTTGTATTATAGCTATACCATCAAGCCTTTACTAATGTAGATTAGGCCTAAAAGTGCACAGCTCAATTCAGAGGCATTTGTACTCTTTCTACAGTCTCACTGAAGGTAGAAGATACACTTCTTTCATGGGCTTTGCCAGATTAAAATATCAGCCACTGTCACCTCTCACGGGCTAAACACCTTCAGAAGTTGGTCTTGGTAGTGTGTTCAGTTTATGAAGATGCTATTTGCTATGTAGCAGGGTTGTAATTTGCACATGTAGCAGGGTGTAATTTATGGTAATATTGCTTTTGCCTTTGTAGTAGGAAATCCACACGTCTTTAACATTAGATTTTTAACTTTATTTTATTCAGTTCATTTTCTGAGATTCTTTGAGTTCCATCAAGGTTTAATATTGAAGTCCTGTTTCAAATGAGTCCGTGGTATGCCCACACCCTGAATACTGTGTGCAGATGTGGTCGCTCCATCTCAAAAAAGATATATTAGAATTGGAAAAAGTTCAGAAAAGGGCAACAAAAATGATTAGGGGTATAGAACAGCTTCCATATGAGGAGAGATTAATAAGACTGGGACTTTTCAGCTTGGAAAAGAGGCAACTAAGGGGGATATGATAGAGGTCTATAAAATCATGAGTGATATAGAGAAAGTAAATAAGGAAGTGTTATTTACTCCTTCTCATAATACAAGAACAAGGGGCCACCAAATGAAATTAATAGGTAGCAGGTTTAAAACAAACACAAGAAAGTATTTTTTCACGCAATGCACTGTCAACCTCTGGAACTCCTTACCAGAGGGTGTTGTGAAGGCCAATATTATAACGGGGTTCAGAAGGGAGGTAGATAGATTCATGGAAGATAGGTCCATCAATGGCTATTAGCCAGGATGGGCAGGAATGGTGTCCCTAGCCTCTGTTTGCCAGAAGCTGGGATTGGGTGACAGGGCATGGATCACTTGATGATAACCTGTCTGTTCATTCCCTTTGGGACACCTGCCATTGGCCACTGTCAGAGGACAGGATACTGGGCTTGATGGACCTTTGGTCTGACCCAGTATGGCTGTTCTTATGTTCAAACACTCCTATTTCCTATACAAAAGTCTTTCAGCCCTTAAACTAGCCTTTTTGCAATTTAAGTGATTTTAGTCTTTAAACTTAAATGGTCATCAAATACAGTAGTGCATTTTCTTCTTAGCAATCCTTGGAGAGGCTCATCTTGTCTTTCTGAGTTTGGCAAGGGCTTCCTGAAGCACTGCCAGATATTTACTTAATTCCCTAATTAATATCAACATTTTTATATTCAAACGGCTTCTTATATTGTAACCGGTCATAGAATCAAATGACATTGCTGTAATTGTACATTAAGCATCTTACTATTCATATAAAAATGGCATCAGGAACCTATTACATGGATGCTTGCATTTAGATACAAAACATTTACAAATAAATATCGCATAGGAAACTTATGCCACTATAAGCAGTTGAGAGACAACAAAGGTTTTCACATTTAAGAGAAAACGTGAGTTAGAAGTAACCAATATCTCCTGTAAAATGTTTCCCACCTATAAATGAAGATTTTAGAGTGCTTATAAAAGATCAGTTTCAATAGGGCTATATATAAAATTCCTTGTGGGTTTAAACAAGAGAGTTTTTTTCTTGCAAAGAGATGGCATAAAGAGGCTCATTTTTATGACTGAATTTTTAGCTCTCATAACACACCCTAAAGATCACTCTTCTTCGGAATATCGTAAATAAAGAATAGCCTTATAGTTTAGAAAGACTGTAAAATAATTTAACTATCTTATAGAGAGGTTGTCCTCTTGAGATAAAGCTCACACCTGTACCAGGATGGTGTCTTGTACAAGGAGGATGCATCCTGTACTTTGATAAGGTGCTCTTATTGGTTGGTTTCCTTTTGATTGCATAATTCCTAGATTTACAACCTACCAGGTCTCATACATTTACAACTTGCAGTTAAAGATTTCTATCAAACACTCTATACACAAAGCATGAATCACAATAACTAACATTCATTTACATCTTTTAAAAGTAGTATAGAAGAAAATTAAAGCAAAATGGAAGTTGTAAAGCTACATTCCAGAGTCAGTGAACACACTTAGAGGTAATAAATATGGCTTTATGGTTATTCTCACATATTTGGTGCACGTCAGTGGTTGACACAAAGCAGAGGTTTCTTGAACATTTTGTTTAATTGAATAAGCACCAAAGTCATAAGCACGTGAACTATCATGTTGTTCAAGCATCATGTATATGAAAGTAACTGGTAAGTATCTGCTAAAACTCAGTAAAGGCAATCTAGTAGTTACCTAGCATTATTTTTGCATCCATACTGAGATTTATCCCCTGCACCATGGAAATGGAAATCTGGTCACTGCTGCAGTATGGATGTGCTGAAATCTAATTTGTTGTACTGGGGCAATGGCATGGAGGCAATTCACCACTGGAGCAGCCCCTTGAGCCAGGACATGACATTGCAAGGATTCTTCCACTCTTGCACCCCCTTTTGTCTGCCATTCTTGGCTACCTTACTATCCTTTTCTGCTCAGTCCTAGAATGCTGACTCCAGGCTGCTCCCCTGGAGCCCCTCTCACAGTCTACTTTTCACTTGCTGAAGTTCCCTGTCCTTTGTGACTACTCCCAGGCTTTGCAAGTTGCTCTTTGCTCCTTCTAAATGAGCACTACCTCCCAGGGGTTTCTCCCTGGAGGCCCTTTTCCCTAGCAGGTTCCACTGCCTCACCTCCCAGGAACTTCCCTGCTTCCTACTGCAGGGCCTCCCGTAGGAGCCTAACCTGTTCCCTTTGGTTCCTATCACAGCTTCCCCTGGACATTGATTTCACAAGCCTTTTTAGTATGAGTTCCAGGTGTCTGCCATGCCAACACCTGACCTCATTAGCCCTGTCCCCTCTGGCTGCAAGGCAGTTAATTATGGCACAGGTATAGCTGGGCCCATTTCTCCTTAAAGGGGCCAGTCACCCTGTGACAGGTGAGATGAGTGTTGAAACATGGTGCTATACAAACATGATTCCAGGCATATAAGCAGATCCACAAGCTTTGTGTACCCTAGGAAAATTATCCGTTGCTGACAAGGGGATGCAACTGACCAGGATAACTGCAGAAAAGGACAAACAGCATTCAGCAACTATGGTTCAACCAGATTTTAAACATGGTTTCTGATATGCTGAATGCAACTTGTCCTTGGCTATGCTGGCAACTAAACCACATGCGGCATCAATTTAGTTGTCCCTATGACTAACAGCTGGTGTCAACAAGTAACTTTTCCTTATGTAAACAAGGTCTGGGCATCTGTCTACAGTCCTGGAACCATGTTTCCTTAGTACAGACAAGGTTTCCGGTCCAGGGAAGAGTTGCTTTGCTGAACCTGTGAAGTACTTGTCTGATTGGCTGTTCACATGTGTGTGTCACCATCAGTGATCTGTTCCCTGATTTTGTTTCCAGGCCAAGGAAGTAAATTTTCCATTGTGCAACTATCATTTCATACCTTTATCATTTAAATAAACTACCACCACCAGGGTAAGGGTGCTAAGGAGGCAAATGCAGTACAAACTCAAACTTGGCATGAACTAGAGTGCCTGGCATTAAATGAAGATATTGATATAATAGTCATTAGGCATCTCAGAAATTTGGTGGAATGAGGATAATCTATGGAATGTGGTAATATCAGGGTACAAAACATATTGGAATGACAGCCTAGGTCATGCTGGTGAGGGAGTGGCTCTGTATGTGAAAGACAGCACAGAGTCAACTAAAGTAAAAATTTTAAATGACTCAAATTGTACCAGAGAATCTCTACGGATAGAATTTCCATGCTTGAACAATAAGAGTATAGCATTAGGCATATACTACTGACCACCTCACTAGAATGGTGACAGTGACTGTGAAATGCTCAGGGAAATTAGAGAGGTTACAAAAGCAGAAAACACAATAATAATCAGGGAATTCAACTATCTTCATATTGACTGGGTACATGTCACCTCAGGATGGGATGCAGGGATAAAATTTCTAGATGCATTACATGACTGCTTCTTGGAACAGCTAGTCCTGGAACCACGAAGGAGAGAGGCAATTCTTGATTTAGTCCTAAGTGGAGCACAGAATCTGGTCCAAGAGGTGAATATAACTGAACCACTTGGTAATAGTGACCATAATGTAATTAAATATAACAACCTGTGGAGGGGAGGGGGAGCGGAAATGCGAAAGAAACTCACCACATTTAACTTTCGTTGAAATTAATTTTTACAAGTGTTCACAGTGACAAACATTTGCACAGGGCAAACAAATGCAGGCAATAAGAGTCAAGTATCGGAGGGTAGCCATGTTAGTCTGTATCCACAAAAACAACAAGGAGTCCGGTGGCACCTTAAAGACTAACAGATTTATTTGGGCATAAGCTTTTGTGGGTAAAAAACCTCACTTCTTCAGATGCATGGAGTGAAAGTTACAGATGCAGCCATTATATAAGGACACATGAAGAGAAGGGAGTTACCTCACAAGTGGAGAACCAGTGTTGACAGGGCCAATTCAATCAGAGTGGATGTAGTCCACTCCCAATAATTGATGAGGAGGTGTCAATTCCAGGAGAGGCAAAGCTGCTTTTGTAATGAGCCAGCCACTCCCAGTCCCTATTCAAGAATAAATGGACACAAATCGGACATCAAGAATGATAACATACAAAAGCCAGTAGGTGAACACTTCAATCTCCCTGGACATTCTATAACAGATTTAAAAGTCACTATTCTTGAACAAAAAAACTTCAGAAACAGACTTCAAAGAGAAACAGCAGAACTAAAATTTATTTGCAAATTTAACACCATTAATTTGGGCTTTGCCTCTCCTGGAATTGACACCTCCTCATCTATTATTGGGAGTGGACTACATCCACCCTGATTGAATTGGCCCTGTCAACACTGGTTCTCCACTTGTGAGGTAACTCCTTTCTCTTCATGTGTCATTATATAATGCCTGTATCTGTAACTTTCACTCCATGCATCTGAAGAAGTGAGGTATTTAACCCACAAAAGCTTATGCCCAAATAAATCTGTTAGTCTTTAAGGTGCCACCGGACTCCTTGTTGTTTAGGCAATAAGAGTGAATATTACAGGAGCAATTACAGCTGATCCTATCAAATAACAAACCTAAAGCAGAAAATGAAGCAGTGTTGAGCTGTCCATCTGACTCTCACCAACAAATCCAATTAGCTTCAAATCAACCCTGTGTATTAGGGGGGAGGGAACATGGAATCAACTTACTTAAACAAATACATTTACTCATCACCATAACCAAAGAGAGAGGCAGGCAGCATGTGGCGAACAAACCTCTGCTAAACTGTCCTTTACTGGAAATGCTTACTCTGTATTCCTGAAAAATTTACTGATGGGACAGTGTAGTGTTCAGCTTGTAAAACTGAAGAGAAAATGGGTATGAAGACCATGTAGGAAAATCCTGTTCCAAGAAATGCTTGGAAAACACCTACAATCTGGAGCAATCCATTGGTCAATTCCAAAGGCTAACAACTTTTTCTGCTTCCTTTCTCAGAAGTATTTTTATGAGCCTCAAGGATAAGTCTTTTCTGACAGAGATGGTTTGGAAGTATCTACAGAACGGGGGTAACTCCTCTGGAGGCGCAAATCACCCCAGCTTTCACTTCAATTTGGCTGCAGGCTTTTGACAAGCCAACAAGTCAACGCTCCATTGCATCACTGGTTAACAGATTAGATGAGTGTATAAAGGTCAAGCTGAAAGCAGGGTGATTTCCCATCCACTGAAGGCCCCCTGAATATAAAAGGCAGGGTACAGATATCATCGATAGGTCTCAACCAAGATCTTCAAAAATAAGAGGCCAGTGCAAGTAGTTTATTGATTTCAATGGGAGCTCAACATTTTTGAAAATCAGGCCACTTATTTAGAAGGCTCACATTGTAAACAAAAAACAAAAAACAAAAACCTTGGTTCTGATTTTGAGAGGTACTGAACACCCAGCTTTCCAAGTGAAGTCAATGGGAGCTGTAGGTCCTGGTCAATAACACATCCTTTCTAACAGTGGTTCTTTGTACTGATGACCCCTTTCACATAGCAAGCCTCTGAGTGCAACCCCCCCTTATAAATTAAAAACACTTTTTAATATATTTAATAACATTATAAATGCTGGATGCAAAGCGGGGTTTGTGGTGGAGGCTGACAGCTTGCGACCTCCCATATAATAACCTTGCAACCCCCAGTTTGAGAACCCCTGCTTTATAACATCTCTGTTTGCATTTCCTTAGTTTCCCTTCTACCACAGAATCTTCAAGCTCCCGCCCGAGTGATCTACACAAGATCAATTTTCTCTCATCCAGTCTTTGGTTCCAGTTTGTCCTCACTGACTGCCAACTTAAATACATACAACGATAACTATCTACCTATGGTACATGTGTCCGTCACCCTCCTGTTTATGTGCCCATATCCTCCCATAATTCAGAGCATACATTCCTCCATGCAAATAATGTACTCCCCAAAATGTTATAGAGTCTACCTGAGATAATCTCCATCATGTAATGTCCTAGCAACAGAAGTCTTGCTCTTCTTTGGAAACCTCTGAAGAATATGTTTTCCTGGTGATCCCAATTTCCCCGCTTCCTAGAGTCAATTCCAAGTCATCTGTTGGTTGAGATAAATAAGCTATCTCAGAGCACTTCTCTTGCCCCAATCCTTAACTGTGTGTTGAACATTCCATTTTTGTCTGGTGCAGTTCTGCATTACAAGTCTGTAAGGCGAAGATGGATTGTCCTTTACAATTTCGAGGCATCTCTTAGTTTTCTTGTTCATCACGGATGATCCCTGCAAAACGAAAGAAGCATGAGACAAGCTGCAGTCGGCATTTCAGAACTGAGTGCCCAAGCAGTAAACAATTCTCTTGATTTCTGTAATATGTCAGGTCAGTGAAAATGTTCTCTGCACACAGACAGAATACATTTTTGTCACTGCGTCTAGCTTGACTGTGGTCATAGGTAGGAAAGAAAGTTTCTCGGTTTGACTGAGTGAACCAAACTGTGCAGCTTCAGAAGGTGGAAAGTTATTACTCTGGAGTGAAGTTAGCATCAGGCTGCCAGCTAGTAATAAATTAGTAACAGAAAGAATACTTTGGTCTCATTTCAGTTGTTGGATTAGTGTGCAGGTGCTGGGTGGGGTCCGTGGCCTGTTTTATACAGGAGGTCAAATTAGATGATGTAGGCACCCTTCTGGGTTTTAAAATCGATGACTCTGTAAGTCGGCAAAGAAGAGGACAAACCAGTGAGACACAGCAGAATGATAAAGTTATTCAAATATTCAAACACTAGACAATATTTACAGATGTGATCCCTATAAATTAATCAGAGATACAAAAACAAGTCTTTTCTGGTAAACAGAAGAGTCTCCATATGTATTGACAAAGAGAGATCAGTAAGTTACCGGGAAATCTGTAAAGCCTATTCAAATACAGTTACCTTCTTTAGAGTTCAAATAAATCACAGGATAAGTCTTTAGGCTGGCACTAATGCGCATGTTGCACAAGGACAACCCTAACATCAAAGGGAACTCACTCAAGGCAGCTGGTTTTTCCCAAGTCAATACTAGAATGTGAAATGTTTTGTGTAGGGTGGGGTAATTTAAAGAGGTGAAATCATAGTGATAGCAATACGCTGCCAAAGCTTTACACTTTAGTATAGTTTTCCTTTTAAATAGGGTTGGTCCACGCAGCTTCAATGGGCCCCAATACAAACCTCAGTTTTTTGTGTTTCACAGCATAGCCTTATATATGACTTATATTAATTATAGGTTTGCTTTTAAGACGGATTGGCAGCCTTTCAAAGGTATCTGTTCTCTACTTTAAATTGTGTCCAGACATGTGGTCACAAGCCAGATTAAGGACAAAAGAACTCTGTCAGAACCCCACCGTTCACGCCAGATCACTAACATTTCTGAGCTGGGTGATCCACAATGTTTCAAAACATTTTGTCCTGGGGGCAGGCTAACTTGGGGAGTGGGGGGAAAGAAGTTGGCAACTAGGGGATACTTGGTTGAGAACTCTGGGGAGCAGAGCCAGGCTGGCCTGAGTTCTGACTGGCCTCAATTCTCTCTGCCAAGACCCTGTCAAACTCTCTACCATGCTCTTCTCTCTCTCCCTGTCTACGTTTTTATACCACCCCACCACAGTAGTATCTGAGTATCTTAGTCCAGATCCCAAAGAAGCAGAGGGAGGCCCTGTGCCCAGACCTTGAGTTGGTCTATCTAATGATTTGATGCCAGCTATCGCTGCGGTGTTTAAGTACTGCACAAAATTAAGGAACTCAAATCCCAAATCAAAAGGTATTTTTCTGGGGCAGAGGAGTATGGCTTTGTTTGGGTAGGGCTGTTTTGCCTTTGTAAAGATTGTCTGTCCTGGGCGAAGGCTTTATCAGATCACTTTGTACTGAACAGACGTCAGCCCACTCTGATCTCTTCTGACAAGTAGTTCCACAGCCAAGCTCCTGCTGCCGAGAATGGCCTGATCCCAGTGCATGATGGTCAGAATCCGTGTTGTTGCTAAGGAGGCTGGGTGGCTTGTTGGGAGAGTGGAGGATAAAATGGAGTTTGAGGTATCCAGGTCCTGATCCATTAGGTGTGGAGCACCTGCTGTTCCCAGTGACATCAGCTTGGCTCCTTGAATTGCATGTGCAAATCCTACAGCTGGGGCTTCCCCATATGAAAATTTGTCCTCGTGTGTGTAAAGCATTTTAGGCTCTTTCGGGATGAAAGATGCCATTGAAATGTAGGGACATAGAAATTCACCTACCTGCTTAAAATCCCAATGCATGTTCAGTCCCTTTTTCACAGCCTCATTACATTGCTCTATAAATGGCAGGTCTCCTGTGCCAGGGTCAGTTAGGCACCGATCTACTGCATTCTGTCGAGATCGTAGGCCTCCGATATACATTTCTCCAGTGCTGAGATAAAACAAGTGCTGAAAGGGAACGTTACATTGGAGTAGGTGAGCTAGGACACTGACGAAATCTCAAAGGAGGATACCAGACATTTGTGAAACTGACTAACATTAGATACACGGGGCCAAATTCATTGATATCATTGAAGTTAAACCAGGATGAATTTGACCCACTAGAGCTATGACATCAGTCTTGTTGTCCTCTGTTCATAGAAAACAGGTAGATTATTACAGTGGAACTAGTGACAGAACAAGAAGTGAAGAGTGAGGAGTTCAGTCTGCATCCCATTCAATCCTTAGCCTCTCTGCTGGAGCCACCACTGGCAAGAACAATGGTTGTCAATATGTGTGAGGGGAAGGGAGGTGGTGAGGTCACCTCCCCATAAAAATGGAACCGACTTAATGTACTTAGACCATGATGGAATCTGCCCTGGCCTGCAATGAGCAGAAGGTCAGACTAGATGAGCATGATGGTCCCTTCTGACCTTAAAGCAGGGGTGGGCAAACTACTGCCCGGGGGCCGCATCTGGCCCTTCAGACATTTTAATCCAGCCCTCGAGCTCCCACTGGGAAGTGGGGTCCAGGGCTTGCGCCGCTCTGGCGCTCCAGCCAGGGAGCAGGGTCAGGGGTTGGCCCTGCTCCGCCTGTCCCATGGGTCTGCATGGCTCCCGGAAGCAGTGGCATGTCCCCCCTCTGGCTCCTACATGTAGGGGCAGCCAAGGTGCTCCGCACGCTACCCCCGCCCCAAGTGCCGCACCCGCACCTCCCATTGGTCAGGAACCATGGCCAATAGTAGCTGCAGGGGCAGCGCCTGTGGACAGGATAGGGCACAGAGCCACCTGGTCACACCTCCGCATAGGAACCGGAAAGGGGACATACCTCTGTTTCCAGGAGCTGCTTGAGGTAAGTGCCACCTGGAGCCTGCACCCCGACCCCCTTCCATGCCCCAACCCTCTGCCCCAGCCCTGATCCCCCTCCCATCCTCCAAACCCCTCAGTCCCAGCCTGGAACACCCTCCTGCACCTCTAACCCCTCATCCCCAGCCCCACCCCAGAACCTGCACCCCCAGCTGGAGCTCTTACCCCCCTACCACACCCCAACCCCCTGCCGCAGCCCAGAGCCCCCTCCCACACCCTGAACTCCTCATCTCTGTCCCCACCACAGAGCCCGCACCCCCACCAGAGCCCTCACCCCCTCCCACACTCCAACCCCCAATTTCATGAGCATTCATGGTCCGCCATACAATTTCCATACCCAGATGTGGCCCTTGCGCCAAAAAGTTTGCCCTCTCCTACCTTAAAGTCTATGAGACTACTGCCATTCATTTTTTATTTGGGATTGTACTTGTTTACTTACAAAATAAAATGTAGTCTTCCCTGCATGACAGCACATGAAGAACAATTTTCTGGAGTCTATTTCATTTTCTAGCAAAGAATCCAAAGCAATGGCTAATAAAAGATTTCTGGTTGCAGTTAAATAGCTTGTTTGTAATACCTGTGGTGAGTAAACATGACAGCCATACATTATTGGAGTGTTTCCAGGGACAGGGCCTTGATCTATGCAGATGTCCTCATTCAGAGTGTTTTTCATCTACCGAGATAAAACAGGCATATTAATGCATGGAATAACTACCACATCTTCCTGTTCCCACCACTGTTTTTGTAAGCTCTGCTGAGAGCTATGCTGGTTTGCAGTTTTGCTTCAGAGCTCTGAAGTAACAGGAGAACACAGGATGGATTTAGAAGAAGAAACTGCAAAACAGCTTTTCAGAGCTGACTTCATCCCAGAAAACATGAGAAGCAAATCTAAAGGCTTTTCTAGTATCTATACATCAGAGCAGTGGTCCCCAACCTTTTTTGTCTGGCGGGCGCCAGACGACGAGCCACAGAGGACCGTGGCGGCGGATGAGCATCCGCTGACAAGCGGCAACATCAATAGGCGTCGCCGCCGAAATGCCGCCAATTTTCAGCGGCATTTCGGCGGCGACGCCTATTGACGATGCCGCTTGTCGGCAGCATTTCGGCGGATGCTCGTCCGCCGGCCAGTACGTGGGCGCTCTTAGACACCCCGGCGGCCGCCATGGCGCCCGCGGGCACCGCGTTGGGGACCCCTGCATCAGAGAAACAATGGAGCTTGGTCTACACTACAAAGTTTTGCTGGCCTAGCTATGTTAGCTATAAATATGAAAAAATTACATCCACTGGCCAACGGAGCTAGGCCAGCAAAACCCCCCGTGTAGACACAGCTATGCTGACCAAAGAGTGCTTCGCTTAGCTAATGTCATTGAGGGAATGTTTCACGTACACTGACAGAAGAACTCACTCTATTAACATATGGTGCATCTCCACTAGGGGTTCTGGCAAAGGCTCTATAGTGTAGACAACTCCTCAAGTTGGGGAACCCTGCTATAACACTGACACAATATAATCATAGAGCAGTCCCATATAAACCACATCACTACATGCATCACCAAAAAATGTTCATTTGATTGAATTTTTAAAAACAATTGTGTTCTGTTTCATTGTGCGCAAAACAAAGGTTTGCATGCATTTGAGTTTGCACTTGGCTCAACCTGCACATTTGAGTTTGCACATGGCACAATCTGCATGTGCCCAGTTCAGCCAGAGGAGGTCTGGAAATGTGGTTCATTGTTTTTAAATTGACAATTGTTTCTTTCACATTCTGTATATTTTACTCTTCTTTAGCTATAGTTTTCCCCACTATCACGACGTTTATGATTATTGTTCCAGTCCAAATTAAAAAAGCAACTTAACTCCTCTGAAATGAGTGACCAGAAGATACTGTCCTCCCTTGATTTATAGCTGTACAGCAGGTAATGATTACTTTGTTGGACTTTTAATTTCTGTGATACGTCTGCATAATATTCTATTGAACACTGCAGACAATTATAGGGAGAGATTTCATCCATTGTTGTTCCCTGCTCTATGAGCATTGTTATGTTGCACAAAAATGTGTCTAAATATCTTCCTATGCTATTTTATGCTTATGCCTGTAGACATGCAATGGGAACAGTTTAGATATGCAATAGGCAGGGCTGGTGCTCCCATTAGGCGACCTAGGCAGTCGCCTAGGGCGCTGCTATTTTGGGGGCGCCTGCGCCCCCGCTGCCCGTAGAAATTTGGGGGCGGGACCTTCCGCCGCTGCTGTTGGGGGCGGGATTTCGGGGGCGGGACCTTCCGCCGCCTAGGGCACCGGCAAAGCTGGCGCCGCTACTGGCAATGGGTACAGAAATATTGGAGAGATCTAATTGTTGCATCTGTTCAGTAGACATGCACAGTACTTACTGTTCCGTAGCCAACAATGCTGGTCAAAGGTATCAAGTTAGGATAAATGTTCTTTATGTACCAGTCAAAGCTTTTACAGTTCAGTTTCTTTCTTAGCTCCTTTCTGGAAGAAACATCTCCATAGTCTATTCCAGGATTCTGAAAAAACACCACATTTTTTCAGACATTAATTTTAAAAGTTACCTGCAAGAGGGAGGGGGGAGAGGAGGGAAAATGACCCCACCCTCTTGTGCCCCCACCCCCTTTTTGTTGCTTCTTCATAATATATAAAGAATATCTAAAATCCGCTTTTAAAAGATCCCTGATTACTTTTACATTAGAAATTCAGATTGTGTTTTGCCTGGAAGACTCTATGGATGATTGGAGAATGAGTATGTCTATGAAATCACAGATACAATGGATGTAAAAACTAATTAATTGAGAGAACAAGTGATTTTTTATTCAAGCTATTTTGTTTTCATTAACATCTAGTTAACTAACCCACTGGCAGAAAAAATCTCCTTTTCTTAAAGACTCAAAACACCACTCCAGGTAAGGGCAATACACCTTTAATCTATGAATTCTACCATTAAAAAAATGACTTGGCATTCTTGATATCTTTAAATGAGAGGAAATAAAAATTAAAAACAGTATGCAGAGCATCTTACATCAAGAACAAAAGAAAATAAAGTCACAAAACCTCCCCCCACCACCACCTTTGCCAGGTCACCTTTAAAGGAAAATGGCAATGTACAAAAATGTGATCTGTTACTAGTTAGGAAGAACAATAAATCACTACAAATTTTAAATGTGTGAAACAGAACCAAAAATATCTAAGTATCAAAGAGGAAGCTGCCATTTTGCCATGCTCGTGAGGTGTGCTTTGTCGATCTCTATGAGATTTACAAATCTAGCCAATCTTGAAGAATATATGCACTGCACTAGGATTTACTGTAAGTAACGATGTATAAGAAATTCCAGTTTGCATTATATATGGTATTAATTGGCATAACTTACAATGATATGCAGAGAGCCTGTAGTTGAAGGCATGAGCACAACAATGGAGGAAAGTTAAGATTGAGCTTTTAACCATCTCTCTGAATTTCCTTAATTCTGAGTGCTTGATTTCCCAACACAAATGTTTCTCAGCCTGCAGAGCATGCTGTAAGGCCCACTCTTTCTTTATCCCTTGCCTGTGAGAAATGGGTGTCGGATAGTGGGGATGTGGGACTCTGCAGCATTTTGGGCATGGAGGTCAATTAGTGTAGGGTGTTGCTGGGTCGTCTGATTAAAAGTAACTGACTTGCCTATTATTTATTAGTGCATTTTTAAAAGATATTCAAGGATGCCCAGTTCATTTGCTCTATTATCACAACTTGCAAAAATCCAAACAACATACTTTTTATTTTAAAAAAGCTAGAAATGATTACATTGTTTGGGGCAGAAACCAACTTTTTGTTCTATGTACAGTGCCTAGCACAATGGGGTCTTGGTCCATGACTCAGGCTCCTAGGCAGTATAATAATAATAGTAATGTTTTTAAAGGGACAAATCTCACAAACACCTGTTTGCTACGTCTGGCCTCATTGTGATTTCTTGGCCTACTTAGACCACTATTAGTCATTTGCTCCCATACGAATGACCATCTCAATTTAAAGAAACCAATTCTAAACAACCAAGCAAGCATATACACCTCAATAGGAAGATTCCATGCGAAATAAACCATGTATTTATAGTCGTCCATTCACACTTCGGCCACTCTCAGGGCGTTGCGTCTCACAGCAATGCTAAAGTCCAGCAAGTAGGGTTTGTGCGCTCTTTCCAGGTGAGCAACTCTTGAACAGGGCAAGACTTCTATCTGACCCCCACACTGCCAAACCTGTATGGATGAAGCAGGAGTTCCAGTGAATGTGCATTTGGAGTTGGCTCTTTTCACCAGTGGTTAACACGATTTTGTTCTACATAAGTGACTAAAAATTGCACCTCCTTACTCAACAGATCTGCTCACTCTCAGTATCCAGAGTAAGTTCTCCTGACTTTAGTGATTAAGGGAAATTTTCAGTACTTTTCTTTTAGGCTCTGCAGAGCCAACACAGGTACAGGAGAGTGAGGTGGAGGCTATTTAGTCTTTTGCATCATTATTAATCTCCAGTTATAGGACTAAGCAGTTACTCCCGTGTAAATCCTTTGCATGAGGTTATACAGGTGTCACAAAGAGCAGAACTGGCCCTACAGAATCTTAATTATGATTAAGGTTGCAGGAGAAGGAAAGAGACCAGTCTGACTCTCATATCCCAGGCTGTTTACAGGGCTGGCACCTAGAAACCCCCCTCTCCCCCATCAATCTGCTTATAAACTGAGCGCATTTGATACAAGAAATCGTTGAGGGACAATGCAAAAGGAGCCCTACAATGTTATTTTTGAAGTCACTTCTCTGAGCAGAAATGTATTTAATGGGCCTGATTCTCCATTCCCCTGTTTGTGCAGTCAGATATACCAGCACAGAGAAGAGGTATAATGGTACCATTCTGATATGGTGATGCTTTACACCCACCTTGCACTGGTGTAAATGAATATACATGTATCAGGACAATGAAGAATGAGGCCTCCGTGTATTTTAATGTATTAAAAGTGGAAAGGAGTTCATCCCCTGTCAATCCCACCTTTTCCCTAGGTGGATCCTGAGTACTCTGAATCTACCATATTTATTCCTCCCACACTTCACACATGAGTCCTTGAAATGCAGTCACCACCCTTCTAGCCACAGAAAACTACCTGGGATTCTCTTCACAGGATATCAATGCTGTCACTTCAGTCACTGCAGTAGTTGCTGTTGAATAAGTCAAAATACATTCTGCCTATCAATTAGATACTGAATGGCCCCTATTGCCATAGTAACGGTGGGCACCTCACAATCTCTAATGTATATATCCTCACCAGGCCCGCCGACAGCAATTCCGAGCCCCAGGGCAGAACAGTCAATGGGCCCCCAGGCATGCACAAGCCGGGCCCGTNGCCTTCCGCCGCCGCTGTTGGGGGCGGGATTTCGGGGGCGGGACCTGCTGCTGCCTAGGGCGCCGGCGAAGCTGGCGCCGCTACTGCGAGCCCCAGGGCAGAACAGTCAATGGGCCCCCACGCATGCACAAGCCGGGCCCGCGCAGACGCGATCTGCCTGACATTTAGGTGGTGCTGCGCCTGCGCTGGCTGGTGCCCAGTGAGCTGCCGGCTGCGCTGCTGGGCGCACTCTTCCGGCACAGCCAGGGCTTGCATATGCCCACCCAGTAGGGTTGCCAACTGTTTAATTGCACAAACCCAAAGACGCTTGCCCTGCCCCCCAGCCCACCCCTTCCCTGAGGCCATGTCCCTGTCCTGCCCCTTCTCCAAGGCCCCTCCCCTGCTCACTCCATCCCCCCTCCCTCTGTCACTCACTCTCCCCCACCCTCCCTCACTTTCACCAGGCTGGGGCAAGGGTTGGGGTGTAGGAGGGGGTGCAGGGTGTAGGCCCTCGGAGGGAGTTTGGGTGCAGGGGGGGTGAGGGGTCGGGCTCTGGAAGGGAGTTTGGGTGTGGGAGGGGGTGTGGGGTCAGGCTCTGGGAGGGAGTTTGGGTGCAGGGTGTGGGCTCTGGGGTGGGGGTGCGGTGGGGTGAGGGTGCAGGCTCTGGGAAGAAGTTTGGGTGTGGGGGTGTGTAGGAGGTGGTGCGGGGTCTGGCTCTGGGAGGAAGTTTGGGTGTGGGCTGTAGGCTGGGGCAGGGGGTTGGGGTGCAGGAGCGGGTCAGGGGGTCAGCGCTTACCTTGGGCGGCTACTGAAAGCAACTGGCACACCCCTCTGGCAGCAGTTCCTAGGCGGGGGGCCCTGGGGGTCTCCGCAAGCTGCTGCCTGCAGGCACTGCTCCCGCAGCTCCCATTGGCTGCAGTTCTCAGCCAATGGGAGCTGCGTAGTCAGCCCTCAGGGTGGGATTAGTGCACAGAGACCCCCTCCCCAGGGGCCGCTAGGACGTGCCGGCCGCTTCCGGGAGCAGCACGGAGTGAGGGCGGGCAGGAAGCCTGCCTTAGCCCCACTGTGCTGCTGGTGGCGGTGGCAGCCGGGGGCCCTTGGGCCCTTTTAAATCACCCAGGCCCCTGGGCAATTGCCACCTTTGCCCCCTCTGTCGGCGGGCTTGATCCTCATAAAATCTCTGAAAGGCAGGGTATTGCTGGTATCCTTAGTTTACAGATGGGGAACTGAGGCAAATAGAGGCTAAAGGACTTGCCCAAGGTCACACAGGAAGTCTGCGGCAGAGCAGGGAATTAACGTGAGGTCTCCCAAATCCTAGGCTAGCAAACTAATGACTGGACCATCCTTCTTCTAATTTAATCACTATATGCAACATGTTCCCACTGCTGCTGCTAAACCTTAATTAGCCATCATCAAATGGTTTACAAATCCATTATCAGTATTTATCTGAGAAGAGGGGACACCGAATATGAGGAAAGGGACAGTTTTCTTTGGAGGCTCGCAGCTTGAAAGGAAATAAATATGTCTGAAATTCTATCAGTGGAAAACCTACATGCTGCAGCAAGTAGTGCTGGTGATAAGACTCAACGGTCTTCCCTTTAAATCAGTACTGAGCCAACAGGGAGCACTGTGCAGCTGTAAGTGCTGAATTTTAAATGAAAGGTAAAACCAAGAGCCTGACCTCTGTGTTTTCAAAGATCCCCCTGGCACTTTGGACTGAGGTGATAGCCCCGGGGTCCTGGCTAAATTCCTATCTGAGTAATTACCTTCTGCCTTGCTAAATCCTCCCCCCCCCACCACCCCCCACCAGCAGTGTAAAGTTTATATGGGATTCCAGCTGCTATCTCACTGGATCCAGAGCAGGGTCATTTCCTTCTTTGGTTTCATCTCATGTACTACATCATGTTACCTGAGGAGAGGCTTCTGAGGTTTACTGATGAACATGGGGGGGTCCCCTTCTGCGGTGTTGCCTTTCTAATGCCTTGGCCCCTTCTTACAGCACTTCCTATGCTGAATCAGACTGGTGTCCTGCTGGGTCAATATATAACGCTCCTGAGGAGTACACTGCAAGACCTTGTACCCCATAGTGTCACTCTCCAATTGGTTAATATTTCACAAGATGGATTTCCCTCCTGCCTCCAGCTTGTAAATTTCATGAAGTTGTTATCTTGTTATCTTAGCTTGTACATTTATCTATGTTATCAATGGACATAAAACTATACAATCTTAGCAATGTTCTTTGTGACTTACTGTGGCAGGGAAGACAACAGGCTGAGTACACTTTGTGTGAAATTCTTCCCTTCCTGGTTTTCTATCTTACCATCTTTCTTTCTCTACATTTACCTGTCATTATTAATTTTTTCTAGTGATCCCCCTGCTGTACACAGTCCTCTCCTTCAAACTCCTTCCCACACTCAGCCAGCACCTGTCCTCCACATTTCTTTCTGAATGTGTATTTGCTGTCTTCTCTATCATGGAATTAAAACCTAAAATAGTATTTTCCAGTCTGGCCACTAAAGCCACATTTGATGAATCAGGTAACAATGCATAAACCACTGCAAACTCAAACCTTGCCTGTGGATTCTGAATATAGGAAAGGTGGACTTGTTTGAACCTTTGTAAACTTCATGGCCATTGAACTTATGCTTACCACTTTCGAGACTAAAATGTGCAAGATTAATCCAGTTCTACTGGTAGGATAGCAAGCATCCATCACAGTAACTTTGTGCATAGAGCTGTACATACCACACTCAGCAGTTCTATATTTGCTCACTGGGCCAGATTTGCAAGAGAGCTTAGTTCCTTTTTTAGGCATCAAAATAAGTTCATATTGCATGTTTTCAAAGAGCTCATGGCTTGTCTTCATGGTGTGAATCTACTGTGCACCAGCTTGCCATGCCGCAATGCCCCATGTGGACACTGCCATAGTGCAATGAACATCCCGGAGTGCAGCTTGACTACTTGAAAGTATAATATGCCAAGCTTCACTCCGGAGTTCCGCCGTGCTGTAGCAGCGTCCACGTGGGACGGTACACCACATCAAGTTACTGCACTGTAGATTCACACTCTGCCTTGCTACACAGTAACTCGCCATGTGGACAAGGCCTCAGCATGTCAGGTGCTGAACTCTTTAGAATGTCCGGCCATAAGTGTCACAATGAGAGCTGTAGTAGGAAGAGAGCCTGAGACATAAGCCCTTGTATCAGAGGCCTGGTAAGAGGCAGAACCTGCTCACAGAATCTGGCAAGAACAGGGATGATATTGCAGAAATACACATTCCTAGAAGTGCTCACACAAACACATCCCGATATCAAGTGGAACCAGAACACCCCGATATCAAGGATGGTACAAAAACATTCCCCAAGGCTAACAGGAACACATTGACCCCTCCCAAAAGATAAGGTCAGGATGACAGTACGTAATAGAGATGTTTTGATCAAAGCAACATGTACAAGGTGATGGGTGATAACTACTGTCAGGGGGCAGTAACTAACTATGTCAGAGGGGCAGTACGTAACTTGTTTGTATCAGGGTATAAAGAGGTATCTCAGAGGGAGTATCTTTGTCCAGGTGAGGGGGAAATGGAAAGTCCCACCATTCACTGAGCTGTGCCCATTGTCATGGGCATACATGTCTTAGTATCCTCGTAGAGTCTGCCAGTGCTATTACCGTGCTTTGTCGACAATAAACCTGGCCTGGTGCCTTCATACCTTAACAGATCTTGTGGTCATTGGGCGGTGCACTCAAGGTCTGCTGTGCCAGCTGTCTGTGCAGAGCTGGGACAGCACACAGGAAAAACACATACAGGCAGCCGAACATCTAACCACAATAGCTGCTAGGTGCTCAGCACTTTTGAAAATCTGCCCATTTCATTCCAGTACTGAAATGGGAGCTGAACTCTTTTGAAAAACTGAGCCCAATCGTCTGTGTTGAGCACTTAGAAATCTGGCCCTGAGTTCTTTTGAAAATCAGGTCCCCACACTTACATTATTTATTTTATAAGAGAAGCAGAATTAAACGTACCCGCAGGCCAAGTTCCACATTTTCCCCTCCGTATATATGCATTCCGCCATCCAGTACTCCAATCTCACCCAGAAACACTCTGTGTGCAGCAAGTATCCCCATAATAGAAGGACTCCTGAAAAAGAGAATAGATACAGTTGGAGAGAAGAAATAACTATGAAATAAGCAGGAAGAGGAATAAACAATCATTTGAGAATTAATTATGCTCTCTTGAATATCCTGTTCAGTGAGAGACTGAGTATTGGGGTCATTGGGACAATTCTTAGTTTGTTTGTGCTAGTTTCGGGGTCCCTAATAAATTGCTCTTTAGCTAGATTTGGTTTCTTCCCATCCCATTTCTACCACCATCCTGTATTTACAGTGGACATTTCCATAAATGCATTTAGTGCCAAATTCTGCCCATCCTTATCTATCTAGGTATTTACCCATTACCAGTGTCTGAGTGTGTAATGAATTTATTCAGGGTGGAGTTATGTTAGCAGCATGCAAATACAGGATGCATTAATCCTTTCTGTTGAATATGGACGTTAAATGCCTCATAATAGTTTGTTTATTTTGCATACCTTGTACATAATGACTTTCATCTCCAAAATGCACTACTTTAACAAGGGAATGTTCACACCACCATATGTGAAGTAGGCAGGGTTGCCATGTGTCCGGTTTTCGACTGGAATGCCCGGTCAAAAAGGGACCCTGGCGGCTCTGGTCAGCACTGCCAATCAGGCTGTTAAAAGTCTGGTCAGTGGTGCTGAGGGGCTAAGGCAGGTTAGTCCCTACCCGTCCTAGCACGGCGCTGCACCCCGGAAGTGGCCAGCAGGTCCAGCCCCTAAGCTGGGGGGCCACGGGGCTCCATGCACTGTCCCCGCCCTAAGCACTGGCTCCTCACTCCCATTGGCTGGGAACCACGGACAATGGGAACTGGGGGAGGTGGTGCCTGTGGACGAGAGCAGTGCGCCGAGCCTCCTGCCCCTCCCCTCCCCCACCAGGTGCAGCGTGGTGCCAGGACAGGTAGGGAGCCTGCCTTAGACCCACAGCGCCACTGACTGGGAGCTACCTGAGGTAAGCTTGCGCCCCAACCCTAAGCCCCAGCCCAGAGCCCCCCCAGCCCAGAGCCCCCTCCTGCACCCCAAACCCCTCATCCCCGGCCCCACCCGAGAGCCAGCAGCCCCAGTTGGAGCCTTCACTCACTCTTGCACCCCAACTCCCCGCCCCAGCTTGGAGATGCCTCCCACACCCTGAACCCCTCATTTCTGGCCCCACCCCAGAGCCCACACCCCCAGTTAGAGCCCTCACCCCCTCCTGCACCCCAACCCCCTCTCCCAGATCAGTGTAAGTGAGTGAGGGTGCAGGAGAAGAGTCACTGAGGGAGGGGGAATGTAGTGAGTGGGGGTGGGGCCTTGGGGAAGGGGCAGGGCTAGGGTGTTCGGTTTTGTGCGGTTAGAACAGGGGTTCTCAAACTGGGGGTCGGGACCCCTCAGGGGGTCGCGAGGCTATTACATGGGAGGTCACGAACTGTCAGCCTCTACCCCAAACCCTGCTTTGCCTTCAGCATTTATAATGGTGTTAAATATATAAAAACGTGTTTTTAATGTATAAGGGGGGTCACACTCAGAGGCTTGCTATGTGAAAGGGGTCACCAGTACAAAAGTATGAGAACCACTGGGTTAGAAAGTTGGCAACCCTAGAGGTAGGTGTGAAGGACTTGGAAGATGCCTGTCATATCTCATGAATGATCTATATCTTTGTTATTATATTGTTTGCTACATGGTTATAAGGGGCTACATCCCAGGAAAGGGAGGAAAGGCACAGATAAAAGTTCCTCAGCAAACACCAAGAGCTATTAACTATGATGTTACCTCAGAGCAACCCAGTAAGATATATAAACTATTTTGACCAAATTTAAGAGAGACACAGGGACTGTGGAGAAGCAGACTGAACCCCAGCCCCAGAAATGAGGGTGTTTGGGTAAGCCAGGCCTATCTAAGTTGTAGGTAAGACAGTTAGGCATGTAGACTGTTGTGTCAAAACCCTTTTCTTGTTACGCTGTGTTACTGCTGTTAAGATGAAACAATTTTTTTGTGTTGAAAAGGCTGTTTCACATCACTCTAGTCCAGGGGTCGGCAACCTATGGCACGCGTGCCAAACATGGCACGCGAGCCGATTTTCGGCGGCACGCCGCTGCCTGCCAGTCCCAGCCCCACTCGCCCCCCCCGCCCACCGCTCTCCCCTGCGGGGGCAGGAGGCAGAAGCTTGGACCTGCGGCAGCCAAGCTCCCGCCTCCCCCGCTTCTTCCCCCAGCTTGGAGCTTTCCTGCCCCTCCTCCCTCCCGACAACCAGCTGATGGCCGGGGGAAGGGGGGCGGAGCCGAGCCGCAGCGTGCTCGCTGCTCCGGAGACAGAGAAGAGGTAGGGACCGGGCCTTGGGGAAGCGGGTGGAACAGGCATATCCCTTCCAGCCCCCTGCCCTGAGCCGCTCAGGGCAGGGGGCTGGGAGCACCCCCACAACCCGAGCACCCCAGCCCTCACCCCTGAACCCCCAGCCCTCTGCCCTGTACCCCTGAACTCCCCC